>RJWJ010001714.1:0-23892 GCA_004363605.1 Indri indri
GAAATTAATCGGACAGCTAAAAATATATATAGAAAAAATTAGCCGGGCATGGTGGCGCATGCCTGTAGTCCCAGCTTCTCGGGAGGCTGAGACAGTAGGATTGCTCGAGCCCAGGAGTTTGAGGTTGCTGTGAGCTAGGCTGACGCCACGGCACTCACCCCAGGCAAGAGAGTGAGACTCTGTCTCAAAAAAAAAAAAAAAAAAGCTTTCTTTTAATTTCCCTTGAGAAATATTAGGAGGAGCTCGGTCTGCTTCTCTAAATAGCATGGTTGGTTATCAGTCATGGAAAAATCAGACTTGGGGGCACTGGTAAAGATGTTTAAAAAGTATTGAGAGAGGTGTGATTGTGTGTGTAAAACATTGGCATTAAGGATTTTCATAACTGCAATTCAGAGAGCTCTGAAAACCACACTCATTTATTTGATGGCAAAATTTGAATCGATGAGAGGATATTGAGATTTTAACCTACTTACTGTGATTACTCATTTATTTTACTGAAGAACTGTTAACCCACTGGTCATGTTACATAATGTTTGGCATTTGTACCATATTACCTTTGTAAAATCTGAAAAATTCTGAATTTCTAACATCTGACCCCAAGGCTTTCAGATGAGTTATGAGCCTATAGTTCTGTGCAGTAGGAGGTAAGCTGAGTATTTTTTGTAGGAAAGAAGAGGTTGAGAAGAGGTATGGGTGGAATATGCACTTTTTTTTTTTTTTTTAAACAGAGTCTCACTCTCTTGCCCAGGCTAGAGTGCCGTGGCGTCAGCCTAGCTCACAGCAACCTCAAACTCTAGGCTCAAGCAATCCTTCTGCCTCAGCCTCCCAAGTAGCTGGGACTACAGGCATGCGCCACCATGCCCCGCTAATTTTTTCTATATAGTTTTAGTTGTCCAGCTAATTTCTTTCTATTTTTTTTTAGTAGAGACGGTGTCTCGCTCTTGCTCAGGCTGGTCTCGAACTCCTGAGCTCAAACGATCGACCCGCCTCTGCCTCCCAGAGTGCTAGGATTACAGGCGTGAGCCACCACGCCCGGCCACTGTTGAAAAAATAGTTATTTGCTGGAAGAGTAAAAGTTTCATTTTAGGAAAAACGCCATTCTCTTCTAATTAGGCTGTATTATAAACTAGTCTTCAAGTTCTGGACAGTTGGAATTTGAAGGAGGGGGTTGCCATTCGTCCAAAATAAGACCTAAATAATAATGACAGACATTTAATGAATACTTAACACTCTAATCTTTTTTTTGTATAATATTTTGCTTAATTTCTGTACTAACCCTATTCAGAAAGTTTCATTATTACCACTTCACAAATAAGGAAACTGGTAGTAAAAGGGCCAAAGTAAATGATAGCATAGGTAATTTACTCTCAGGTAGTGTGGCTGGTTAACCATGACGGTAAACTGCCTGCTTTTTTACTCTATTGCCACCTATAACTAAACTTAATTTCTAGTAGAACCTTTTACTTTGGTTGGTCTACATGGGACCTATCTATGTAATGAATATTCCTGATTTTCTTGAGGCGTTCCTGTGGTAGATGTCATATATTCATGTGACACTTGTCCAGGGTGGGACTCAGATTTTGAAACCCACATGTAATATTTGGTCAAATAAGGTTGGTAGTGTTTTGGATAGGGGTTTGCAGGGGTGGATCAGAATTACTTGGAGCTCTTTTAGAACTTGTGTCTGCTGGCACCTTCCAGAATTTGTGGATAGGGTAGGGGTTGGAGTGCTTCCTCCAAGTACAGTAAGTAATCGTGATTACTACAAGGTAAGATATAGTGATTTACCTTATAATGGTAAGGTTGTGATGCACAATTTCCAGGCCTTTTCTCTTCTGTTCAGGAACTCTTACTAGAATCCAAGAAAGGAATGCTATAGGAAAAAGTAATTACTTGCTGGACTGGGAATAGTTTTATTTTAGGAAAAAAACCACGATATTCAGGTAACCTTGAATCTGCTCTGATTTATGGAAAAAATTAGTTATTTGCAATCTTTAGTACTTTAACTGTTAGTAACAAATTATTTCTGATCTACCATGATGAATATCTTCATCATGGTAGAAAACTGCTCTCAAGAATATTCCAAGCTGGGCATGGTGGCGCATACCTGTAATTGTAGCACTTTGGGAGGCCAACGTGGGAGGATCGCCTGAGGCTAGGAGTTCGAGACTAGCCTGAGCAACATAGCGAGACCCTGTCTCTACAAAAAAAATAAAGAAAAAGTTAGCCGGGCATGGTGGCATGCACCTGTAGTCCCAGCTACTTGAGAGGCTGAGACAGGAGGATCACTTGAGCTCAGGAGTTTGAGGTTGCAGTGAGCTATTATCATGCCACTGCACTCTAGCCAAGGCAGCAGAGCAAGACCTTGTCTCAAAAAAAGAAAAAAAAAGTTCCAAGAGCACTAGTCTTCTCAAGGCCTTTTTTTTTTTTATTTGAGACAGAGTCACATTCTGTTGCCCGAGCTAGAGTGCCATGGCATCAGCCTAGCTCACAGCAATCTCCATCTCCTGGGCTCAGTCGATCCTCCTGCCTCAGCCTCCCCAGTAGCTGGGACTACAGGCATTCACCACCATGCCCAGCTAATTTTTTATATATATATATATATATATTTTTAGTTGTCCAGCTAAGTTCTCTCTATTTTTAGTAGAGATGGGGTCTCGCTCTTGCTCAGAGCTGGTCTCGAACTCCTGAGCCCAAATGATCCACCCGCCTCGGCCTCCCAGAGTGCTAGGATTACAGGCATGAGCCACCGCACCCAGCTTTCTCAAGGCTTTTTGTCCTATCTAAGATGATAGGATTGATGTTCGGTCTTCCCCCGCTCCCCCATGTTTCTGTTTTATATATGAATTTAGGGACTACAGAGTTTAACATACCATGAGTTGTTACTTGCAGGTCTTATTTGGAAAGGCGTAACTTCCTACTTGAATAATGTGACTTAAGGCTAATTCAAAAAAGAAGGAAAGTAAGTTAGAGGAAGTAAATTTGAAGGCCAATGTCTAATCTTAGTAATTTGGGTTTTTGAAAGTTTCCTTTTCAAAAGTTAGAAGATTAACTCTTTCATATATGAAAACATTATAGTCCATTAATTTAGGAAGGCTGTTTCTTTTTTTTTTTTTTTTTTTTTTTGAGACAGAGTCTCACTCTCTCGCCTGGGGCGAGTGCCGTGGAGTCAGCCTAGCTCACAGCAACCTCAAACTCCTGGGCTCAAGCAATCCTACGCCTCAGCCTCCCAAGTAGCTGGGACTACAAGCATGTGCCACCATGCCCGGCTAATTTTTTTTCTATATATTTTTAGCTGTCCAATTAATTTCTTTCTATTTTTGGTAGAGGCGGGGTCTCGCTCTTGCTCAGGCTGGTCTCAAACTGAGCTCAGAACGATCCGCCCGCCTTGGCCTCCCAGAGTGCTAGGATTACAGGCGTGAGCCACCGCGCCCAGCCAGGAAGGCTGTTTCTTATCCTTAATTCATTTTTAAAACAAACTTTTCACATTCCCACTTCACAGAATATCTTTGAAGCAATGAAAACATGCTTCTATTCAGTGCTATTTTCGACCCTGCTAGGCATTGTAAGGAATATAGAAATGAAGATGTGGTCCTTTGTACAGATAATAGTACCCAACAGTTAAGCACTAGTTATTACATGCTAGGAATTGTTTATTCTAAGTGCTTTCCTGTATTAACTCATTTAATAATTAGCATTTTATTGTGAGGGTAGGAACCATTTTTCCCCATTGGTACAGATGAGGAAGTAGAGGCACAGAGAGGTTAAGTAATTTGCTCCAAGTTTCACAGCTGCTTTGAATCCAGGCACCTGGCTCCAAAGGCTTCTCTTTGCTAGAACAGAGTATCAAGTGATTTAAATTTACATAGTCATTTGAGAAATAGCGCTGAGTAAACTAAGTGCTGTTGGAGTTCAGGGATGAAGAAGAATTTGCAGTGGATTGTACCCCCATAATATGCTGAAATTAAAAAAAAAAGAGAGAAAATTTGTAGTGGAGTAGCCAGGGAGGTCTCTGTGGGGAGGGTATAACACTTGGCCTTAAATAAGGTAGAGAGGAGTGTTAGGAGTGGTGGGAATCGGCCCTTGGCTTGAACACAGTCTTGTTTTTCTATTTCCTTGTAGGGAAGAGAGGGGGTATCCAGTGTCGGTTAGACTGGGGGAAACATGAGGGAGAGAGGGCAGTATGCTGCTTTAGTCTCAGGAGGTCAGATCCTGAGATAGATCTTTGCAACATACTGCTTTGTTTCTTCCTCCTTTCACCTGATATACTATATAAATCTTTCCAAGTCAATACATTTTAAAATGTATTTACCTTTTTTGAAAACATAATGGTTTCATTTGGTAAATTCAGACAGTGCAAAAGGATATATGGTCCCTAGAGTTTCTTGTGTATTCTTCCAGAGATAGTCTGTGCATATACCAGTGTTCATCATTATTCAGTGACTATTGTGCACCTGTAGCAAGCCCTGTTCTGTATATCTGTACATCTCACCATTGTACAGTGGTATGACAGCATACGACATACTTGGTACCTCACTCTTCGTTTAATCTTACCTTAAAGATCGTTCATTAACACAAATCTTTTTTTTGTGATTGTATAATAAACCGTTTTATGGATGTATCGTAAGATACTTAACCAGTCTTCAAAAGGAGCACGTAGGTTGTTTCCAGTCTTTGGCTATTATAAATACTGCTAAAGTGAGCATTCTTATACATCAATGTTTGCATCCCTGTGACTGTATCTATAGGATCAATTTTTGTAAGTGGAATTGCTGGTTCAAATAAATAGTATATGCCGTTTTAATTCTGATAAATGTTGCCAGTCGCCCTACAAAGAAGTTGCTGCCTTCTTTGTGTGTGCTTTTTCTGGCTTAATCCAGACACTAAAGTTCTTCAGCCCCATTAGGGCTTAAAATCCATAGATCCTACTACTCCATTCACTTCCCCATACCTCTTTAGTTCATCACTGTAATTAACCCCTTGTATATATGCTCAGTTCCCTTTCCCCTTTCTCATTTTATTTGGCAAAACCTCAGCCCTGGCCAAATCCAACACTTCACCTATTCTGCCCCTGTAGTTGGATGTAGCTAGAAAAGGAAAAAATACAGACTTCTCATTTTGAATTTAAGACCCCTAACCTCAAAGGTGGCCTTTAGCACTGCCTAGATTTCTTTGTTTAGTCTCCTGTTTTTAGGACAATACAACACCACCTCTTTTAACTCAAACTTCCTGTTCCCCTTGCCAGCCTATCAACTGTGGTAATCTTGCTTCTTATTTAATGGAGAAAATGGAAGCAATAGGAAGAATGTACCACTACATCTACTCCCTCATTGACATTTGTCTGTTATGGTCTGCCACCTCCTCTCTTAGTGTAGAGCAGTCTCTTTGAATTCATTGTTCAGGGTCAGCCCTTACACTTTCATGCTGAATCCCATTCCCCTCTAATTTCAAAATGTTGCTGTAGCAGTTCTCTCCTCTCCTGCATCATCATCTTCTACATACAGACCATTAGCCAGACCTTAATGACCCTACCTAGCTGCAGTGGATGCTGGGAAATGGCTTTAGTACTAGCAGCCATGTGACCAGGAAGGGGAAAGATAGATATTGAGGCAAACAGGAGGCAGTCTCTGCCATACCTTCCATGCTTTTTTTTTTAACCAACTTCTTTTGGTAACAGTTTTATGGAGATATAATTCATATGTCACAGAATTCATTCATTCAAAATAGTTCAGTGAGTTTTGGTATATTCACAGTTTGCATCTATCCATCACTACAATCAATTTTAAAACATTTTCATCACCCCAAAAAGAAAACCTATATTCTTCAGCTGTACTCTCCAATCTCCCCATCACCATCCCCAGTCTTAGAAAACCACTAATCTGTAGATTTGCTTATTCTGGACATACCATATAAATGGAATATGAGCTCTTGGTGCCCTTCCTTTGGCTCTCATTTTGCTGCAACAGTGGATTCGGTCGTCATCTGTGGCATATGTACCATGCTCTATAAACCTATATCTTGCCCTTGTCCTATAATCCTATCTTTCTCTGCTCAGTAAACCTCATTTTCATGCTTGCCTAAAATAAATAAATAGATTTAATATGAGCATTTTGTGTAATATTTTATACAATGCAATATTTTGTGGGGTTTTTTTTTTGGGTGACTGTCTTCTTTCACTTACATGTTCTTAAGGTTCATCCGTGTGGTAACATTTTCTGACTTCTTGAAAGAGCTTTTTATACCACCTATCTCTGTGCCCACATTTTCTCAATCCACTGCGATCTATTCTTCCCATGGCCAATTGAAAAGGTTTTCTCCTGCTGCTGGAGACCTTCTGATTGGCCTGCCTGTGTCCTTTTTGCTAGCATGTAGTCTGGACCCTTCCCTCATAATGCTGTCTTCCTTTTTCTTGGTGTCAGTTCTCATACCTTTCTGACTGATCTCTTCAAATATCTCTGGCTCCTTCATGACCACCTCTTTCATGTTGCTAGCAGTACTATGGCTAGATCACTGCGCCTCCCCATTCCACACACTTGAAGCCTATGTTGTTTTTACCTGTAATAACAGCTTACTTGGGCACTAATCTTTTTCAGTTGATTGGGGGTAAATGTGTGTGGAGTTTGGAAAAAGCCTCCTTAGATTGTGCTCATTCCACCTTCTCTTCCATCAGGCTTTTGTGTCTTCTCCTGGGCACCCTCATGCATTTACCTGTGGTCTTCTCATTCCCGCCCTTTTTACCACCCAGTCATTTTTCATGCTGCTGCCAAAGCTCCCTTCATAAATCACAGATCTGTTCGTTCCAGTCCAGTGTCTTTCTCTTCCTTACAGAATGGAATTCAGGTTGCTATGCATGACATTCCAGATCCTCCAGCTTCAGTTTAACTATCACCATCTTTCCAGCCTGATTTTTTAAAGTCTTCTCTCTAAATTCTTGTATTTAAGGTCATTGAGGTCATTTGCTCATGCTGTCCCCTCACCTTAGAAAGTATTCCTGTGGTGGGGGGAGGGAGTATTCCTGAGCCATCATTCCTCTTTTCTAGCCTCTCCCAGGGGACTTTGTCCTCATTCTTCAAGGTCCAGGTGAGAGGTCACCTTCTCTGAAGCCCTTTGGCAGAATCACTCGATTTTTCTCTCTATTCATACCAAAGAAGATCAGTTATTGTTACTATTTTTTTTTATCCAGTAATTTTTGTGGTGGTGGTTTTTTTGTGGTTTTTGTTTGTTTGTTTTGAGACAGGGCCTTGCTCTGTTGCCCAGACTGGACTCAAACTCCTGGGCTCAAGCTATCCTACCCCCTCTAGCCTCTCTAGTAGGTAGGTCTATAGGCACGTGTGCCACCATATCCAGCCTAAACTTTGGTTAGAACGCTTAATTACATTGCGTTGTTTTCCTTAAGAATGTTTTCCAGATAAGGCTGCTTCTCTAGCACCTAGATCAAGGAGTAGCCCATAGAAGACCAGTAGTTTGTGTGAGGCTGGTCAAGTGCAAAGGAACTAAGAATTGAGACCAGGAGCTGGCTCAGTGACATGCTCCTGTAGTACCAGCTACTCCTGAGGCTGAGGTGGGAGGCCTGTGTCTTAAAAGAAGGGAAAAAAAGAATTGAGACAGGGCCATTGGGCCTACTTGGGAGGAGACCACCATTACAGTACAGTAGTGGGTGGAAGAGTGAGTGACTGGGGAGGAAGTATGAAGGATAGATGGGAGTGCTTATTAGAATTTATCTTTAAAAGACCTGATGTCTGCATGGCGAACATTTTCTAGACAAATCTACAGCGCGAAATTATGGGTGTGTCGTTTTTGGCAGATCCTTGTAGCGTGGAAAGAACCAGAACATTGAATAAGAATTCTCTGTCTGCCAAACAGCCATGGGAGAATTGTTTAGAGTAGACTTTCTGTGAAGATGAACATGCTCTATACTGCACTATCCAATACCATAGCTGTTAGCCACCATGCAGCTATGGAGCCTTTGAATGTAGCTAGTGTGAGAAAAGAACTGAATTTTAAAATTTTAATTAAAATATTAATTAATAATGACTAGAGGCTACCATGCTGGTGCTAAAGCAGTGACAGTATCAGTTTTAGGATTGAATGCAGCCCAAACATTCTGTCCCTTGTGTTCACACTTTAAGCAGTGACTCTGCTCCTCTGAATATATTTTTTTACTTTTTCTATTCTAATTTATAGTTATTGTTGAAGTCTTCGGCTTCCTTCCTGCTTATGAATAAATTAGTTATGAGGGAAGTCTTATTTAAGGTTATTGAACAGAGCTTCATACACACTTCCTTTGAAAGCTGGATTTGAGGTTAAATTTTATTTCTATACGTGGCAGTCACTGGGAAATTATGCAGTGGCTTCTGTTCATTAGTTCAGCAAACATGTGGAAAACCTATTGCTGTCTGGAACTACTTACTTGGCATTGGTGATATAAAGATGAGTAAAACCATCCCTGCCCTAAGTTAGTTTTCAGTCTAGTTGAGGGAGTCCTATTTAGATAAGAATAATGAAGTGGTGTGAGGATGTTCACAACGGAGGGGAGGTGAAAGGAAACAGAAAAGGCAGCAGAGATCAGGGAAGATTTTATGGAAGAAGCGACTTTCCATCATCTTGAAAGGGAAATATTTTCCAAATAGGCAAGGGGTGTGGAAGGAAGGAAGATGTGTCTAGGAACAAACATGGTATTTTTTTAAAAAACCTGTTGTGGTGCCAGTAGGAATGAAATAGGTCTATCAGTGAATTGGGCCCTTTAGATAAGTAAGGTTACCTGGAGTCCTGGAAATGACTTAATTTCCGAGAACTGAGTTGGACAACATTGCTTCTGCAGTGTAGTTTTTGAAACCCAGAAGGTGTTAATCTGTTGGATGGCTTTGTGATTCAGGTTTAAATTTCTGAACATTGATTATTGAATGGATTTTTCTGTCCCACCATCCTTCTTACCTAAATAGTTGAAGTTCTAGTTTGTTACATTAGCTCAGTTGCTTAGTAAAGCCAACTTTGAAGGCAGTAATGCACAGTTATTAATGGTTAGTAAGTACATGCTTGATAAATTTTGTCTTAGAAATGTCTCAAATTCTGTGGGTGCCTAAGTTTAATCAGCTTTCTGCTTGTCTCTGCTTTGTTGAACTGTTAGGTGACTTTCTCACTATTCTTCAGTAAGGAAATTTTTAACTTTGACTCCCTATTTTCCCCTTTGGTTAAATCTTTTATATTAATAACCATGACTGCTTTTAACCTTTTCTGAAAGGGGTTTCTTAAGTTTCTCTAGTGTCATTATTAAAATTTGTAAATTTTCCTTGGAATCCTGAGCAAAGGATTAAGCCATGTTTTTCCAGTCCAACTTTTTTTATTGTTTATTTTGGAGGTTTTTTTATTTTGTTTTTTTAGAGACAGGATCTCTCTCACCCAGGCTGGAGTGCAGTGATCATAGCTCACTGCAGCCTCAAACTCCTAGGCTCAAGTAATCCTCCCTTCTCAGCCACCTGAGTAGCTGGGACTACAGGCGCACACCACCATACTCAGCTAATTTTTAAATTTTTTTAAAAGGTAGGGTATGTCTGTGTTGCCCAGGCTGGTTTTGGAACTCCTGGCCTCAAACCAATCCTCCTGCCTCAGTATCCGGAGTAGTTGAGATTGCAGGCCTACAGGTGCAAGCCTACCAGCATGCCACCACAGCCAACTTTTGTTTCATCTGCATTTTCTTGTTACTTGTTCACTGGTTCAAGCTGACTAGTATTTTAGGTAAGATCTGGACTAAATCCTGACATGGACTGTCAAGCTGATTGCCTCTTACAGCCTCTGGACATTATAGGTGGACATGCACTTGCCAGCAAAGAAGGGGAAGTGACCTTTTGTGAAACTAACTTGCTCTGTCTTCTAAATCAGTGTGCAGACTTGGGCCTACTAATCAGTTTTAATAGTTTGCAGTCTTATTGCTTTTTCTGTACCTTTTATTCATTCTAAATGGTTAACTGCTGGAATTCTGGACAGAATAGAGCCCCTGAAGCATCACTAAGAAGTGTCATGACCCTTTTTAGCAAAGGAAGAAGTTTCTTAAGGACATGTGCCTAGAGGTAGATATCTCACTCAAAACCTATTATGGAGTAAGTCTTTCCAGTATGGGCCTAGGGTATCTGAGGAGCAGGGCAGAGTAAAACTAGCAGGCTTCTCTCAGCAAGTGATACTGAACCCCTAATTGAGTTTGCACATTCTTACTGGGTTCCGCTTGGGGAGTCCCCATTAGCTTCAACCCTAGGCAACCACTAAACTACTTTCTATTTCCATAGGTTTACCTATTGTTGATATTTATATAAATGGAATCATATAATATGTGTTCCTTTGTGACTGGCTTTTATTTAGCATAGTGTTTTCAAGGTTAATCCTTGTTGTACCATGTGTCAGTACTTCGTGGCTTTTTATTGCTGAATAATATTCCATTGTATGGAATGGCTAGATCTTTGGCTTAGCTAGGGTTGTTTTGTTAATCAAAAACTAATGAGTAAGCCGGGCGTGGTGGCTCATGCCTGTAATCCTGGCACTCTGGGAGGCCGAGACGGGAGGATTACTTGAGGTCAGGAGTTTGAGACCAGCCTGAGCAAGAGCGAGACCCTGTCTCTACTAAAAATAGAAAGAGATTAGTCAAACAACTAAAAATAGAAAAAATTAGCCGGGTATGGTGGTGCACACTTGTAGTCCCAGCTACTCGGGAGACTGAGGCAGGAGGATGGCTTGAGTCTAGGAGTTTGAGATTGCTGTGAGCTAGCCTGACACCATGGCACTCCAGCCTGGGCAACAGAGCAAGACTCTGTCTCAATAATAATAATAATATAAATAAATAAATGATAAGAAAGAGGAAGAGAGGGAAAAAGTCCCCAAAATGAAAGCTAGCCTAAATAAATGGAAAGGCAACAAGCATCCATGTTCATGGATCAGAAGACTTAATATTGTAAAATTGGCAATACTTCCCAAATTGATCTATAGATTCAGTGAAATCTCTGTCAAAATCCCAGCAGGCTTTTTTGCAGAGATTGATAATCTGCTCCTAAAATACATAAAGAAATCCAAGGGACCCAGATTAGACAAAACAGTCTTGAGAAAGATTAAAGTTGGAGGACTCACACTGCCTTATTTTAAAATTTACTAAACCGATGGGCGAGGTGGCTCACACCTGTAATCCTAGCACTCTGGGAGGCCAAGGCGGGAGGATAGCTTGAGCTCTGCAGTTCAAGACCAGCCTGAGCAGGAGTGAGACCCCATCTCTACTAAAAATAGAAAAAATTAGCCAGGTACAGTGGCACATGCCTGTAGTTCCAGCTACGGGAGGCTGAGGCAGGAGGATCGCTTGAGCCCAGGAATTTGAGGTTGCAGTGAGCTATGATGATGCCACTGCATTCTATCTACCTGGGGCTACAGAGTGAGACTACATCTTAAAAAACAAATAAACTTCAAGGCAACGGTAGTCAAGATGTGGTAGTGGCATAAGGACAGATGTATAGACTAGTGGAATAGAATTGAGAATCCAAGAATAAATCCTCACATTGAATCAGTTAATTTTCAGCAAGGGTACGAAGACCATTCAATGGGGGAAAGAATAGTCTTTTCAACAAATAATGCTGGGGGCGGGGGGGGGCGCTGCTGAGGTGGGAGGAAAAAAAATAAAAACAAAAAACAAATAATGCTGGGTTAACTGGATTTCTACAAGCCAAAGAGTGAAGTAGGATCTCTGCCTCACATCATGTATAAAAATTAACCCAAATCAAGAGGCCGGGCGCGGTGGCTCACGCCTGTAATCCTAGCACTCTGGGAGGCCGAGGCGGGCGGATCGTTCTGAGCTCAGGAGTTCGAGACCAGCCTGAGCAAGAGCGAGACCCCATCTCTACTAAAAATAGAAAGAAACTAATTGGACAGCTAAAAATATATAGAGAAAAAATTAGCCGGGCATGGTGGCGCATGCCTGTAGTCCCAGCTACTCAGGAGGCTGAGACAGTAGGATTGCTTGAGCCCAGGAGTTTGAGGTTGCTGTGAGCTAGGCTGACGCCACGGCACTCGCCCCAGGCAAGAAGAGTGAGACTCTGTCTCAAAAAAAAAAAAAAAAAAATAACCCAAATCAAAGACCTAAATGTAAGACTCAAAACTGTGCAACCCTTGGGGGAAAAAAACATAGGTTTTTCATGACCTTCGGTTGGGCAATGGTTTCTTAGGTATGATACCAAAATTATGAGTAGCCCTAGATAAAACAGTTCAATTTGATTTTATCAAAATAAAAAACTTTCGTGCACATCACAAAAAAGACATTCTTACCTAACTCCATCCTCACTGTTCAGGGGAGGGCATTATGTCCAGACAGCCCTTATTACTGCTTGTGGAAGGAAGGAGTTGGTTTCTAGGTGGGTGGTGGTTTCTGGAAGGTGACCTCTTACCATTCATTCCCAGCACCATGCTCTTCAGCAGCAGGGCCAGTCCTGTCCTGAGTTACTTTCCACCTGAAAATACCATTTTAGAGCCAATCTGTGGTAAGTTGTCAGTTCCTAGACAAACAAAATAAAGGTTCCTGTTTTTTTTTTTTTTTTTTTTTTTTTTTTTGAGACAGAGTCTCACTCTCTTGCCTGAGGCGAGTGCCGTGGCATCACAGCTTAGCTCACAGCAACCTCAAACTCCTGGGCTCAAGCAATCCTACTGTCTCAGCCTCCCAAGTAGCTGGGACTACAGGCATGCGCCACCATGCCCGGCTAATTTTTTCTATATGTGTATTTTCAGTTTTCCATATCATTTCTTTCTATTTTTTAGTAGAGACGGGGTCTCGCTCTTGCTCAGGCTGGTCTCGAACTCCTGAGCTCAGAACGATCCGCCCGCCTCGGCCTCCCAGAGTGCTAGGATTACAGGCGTGAGCCACTGCGCCCGGCCAAGGTTCCTGTTTTTTAATAGGAACTCTTAAGTAGCTTTGATCTCATGAACAGTGTTTTATTATATTTTATGCTTTAATCACCAGATCATTGAATGCCAGCCAAAGATAGTCACCCTATTGCTGTAGCCTAAAGCATCAAGCATTCTGGACACAGAGTTGCAAAGTCTTACTGACTTTTTTTGGTGTGGTCATTACTAACTTGGCGAGTGAGACTATACCAGGAGGAGTGTAGAGCTTTCATGTTGACTATAGGATAGTAGCTCTTTCTGTTATCAAAGCATGGCGCTAGAGGCAAGGTAGACTTCACATCCAAGTCAGGGTCACCTTAGTCATTTTTTACTTTGTGGTTGGCTTTGAGAGGTTTCGGCAGCCACAGATACCGTGTGTGCTCCCTTCAGGGGAATTTTCCTGGCCTTGTAGATGAAAGGGCAGGGCTGGCCCTGACATGCTTGGTATACTAGTCCCCCTGTGAACAATAAGCCCTAAGAGCGGACATCTTGGCTATGGCACGCTGGGTTTCTGGCAGCATTTTACAGAAATGTCTTCATATGTGAAAGGCCCGACTATAATATGGTAATGCTAGGAAGTATATACTTAAAATCGGAGGCTTTGGAAAGACAAATAGCAAATATTACCCTAGGGTATTTCAGTTCTAAAGAAGGGAAGCTGGGATGTCAGAAATATCCCTAGGAAATCAGGCAGAAGCAGGTTCAGGTTGACATACTTTGGTAGTCTGGTTTTTATTTTTTTATTTTTTTTTTTGAGACAGATTCTCACTGTGTTGCCTGGGCTAGAGTGCCGTGGCGTCAGCCTAGCTCACAGCAACCTCAAACTCCCGGGCTCAAGCAATCCTTCTGCCTCAGCCTCCCGAGTAGCTGGAACTACAGAGGCATGCACCACCATGCCCGGCTAATTTTTTTTTTCTATATATTTTTAGTTGTCCGATTAATTTTTTTCTATTTTTAGCAGAGACGGGGTCTCGCTCTTGCTAAGGCTGGTTTTGAACTCCTGAGCTCAAACAATCCGCCCGCCTCGGCCTCCCAGAGTGCTAGGATTACAGGCGTGAGCCACCGCGCCCGGCCGGTAGTCTGTTTTTTAAAGGCACATCATTGAAATTTTCTGAGTATGGCACATATCCAAGTCTAAATAGTATTCCACATTGAAGCCATTTTCAGTATTTCTGTGCTCAGCCTGTGGTAGTTTGATTGGAATTTTAGTTTTCTGATTTTTTACTGCTCTGTAATCAATCTATCTTTTCTTTTCTGCAAGTTTCTTAAATGCAGAATACTATGAAAAAGTCATTGCTGGTATGGTGGCTGACACCTGTAATCCCAGTGACATCCTAGTGACTTAGGAGGCTGAGGCAGGGGGATTGCTTGAGGCCAGGAGTTCAAGACCAGCCTGGGCAATACAGCAAGATTTCATCTCTAAAAAAGCCAAAAAAAAAAAAACAAAAAACAAAAAAAAACAGTATGGTGGCATGCACCTATAGTCCTAGCCACTTGAGAGGCAGAGGCAGGAGAGTCACTTGAGCCTAGGAGTTCAAGGCTACAGTGAGCGATGATGGTTCCACTGCACTCCAGCCTGGGCGATACGGTGAAACCCTGTCTCTCAAGAAAAACAAAAAACCAGTCAGGCACCGTGGCTCATGCCTGCGATCCTAGCACTCTGGGAGGCTGAGGCAGGAGGATCACTTGAGGGTCAGGAGTTTGAGACCAGCCTGAGCAAGAGCGAGACCCTGTCTCTACTAAAAATAGGAAAACGTATCCTGATGTGGTATGTGCCTGTAGTTCCAGCTACTCTGGAGGCTGAGGCAGGAGGATCGCTTATCACTTCAGCCCAGGAGTTTGAGGTTGCTGTGAGCTAGGCTGACACCACGGCACTCTAGTCCAGGCAACAGGGCAAGACTCTGTCTCAAAAAAAAAAAAAAAAGAAACCCATTGCCTAAAGAATTGGTTGATCAGAGAGTGCCAAGGAGTCAGGTTTTTTTATTAGTAATTTTTGGGAGACACGCCCCTTCCCTTGGGCTTTTTTTTTCCTTCTATGCCTGGATCCTGTTCAGCATGTCCTTGCCACACTAAATGCAGCTGGGAATATAGCTCCAGGTGGAATATGCCAAGCCAGAAGTGATCCCTGCCCTGAAGGAACTTATACTTCGGGAATGGGTATGAGTCAGACACACAAATATAACTGCTACCTCTCTCACATAGGTAGGGTAGGATTCCTGGTAAAAAGTAGTTGTATAATACAAGGACCAAGAGAGGCCCAATGCCCCACTTGGAGGCAACACCTGATTTGGGGGGTAGGTGATACAGGACTAGAAATGTTTTGGAACAGAAGGTAACATTTGAAACTGACAGGTGGGATTTTTTTCTTTTTTCTTTTCTTTTTTCTGGGGAAAGGGAAGAGATTTTCAGAGAAAGCATCCCTTTGAGCCAAGGTAGAGGAAATGTACAAGGCCAGTTAATGGAACCAGGTGTGTGATACGGAATGGTGAGAAGGTGGGAAAACAGTTTACTGTTAGAATTTTAGAGGACCCTAAAGGCCAGGCTGAAGTGTTCTTTGACCTGATTTTGGCATTGAGAACCTTCCAAAGGCCTGTGAGCAAAGACATGATGAGCTAGAGCCCAACCATAGGAATGGGGAATTTAGCTGTGGTGGGCAGGATAGAAGGGAGTTGAGGAGACCAGTTGGATTTTGCTTTTGCCCAGGTAGACAGTATTGAGAACTTGAACTAAAACAATGGCTATGGGAATGCATAGAGGATAGTGGTAGGGTTGAGACCTGTGAAGTGGTAGTTCCTCAGAACCGGATGGTAGTCATGATGTGGAGAACAAAGGAAGGAAGAGAATCATTCAACTCCAGGGTTTCTACAGTGAAGGAGTTGAGTACATTAGGAGTGTAAATTTGTTTTCACCACTAAGATTGGGGAAGTTGACAAGAGAAGAAGACTTGACCAGGATTGGGATGATGTCTTGGAAATACTGAGTTTGAGGTGCAGGTGGAGCACAAAGTTGAGGTACGACAGTAGTTTGGGAAAAGGGACTGGGCCAGAGATAGGTTTTGGAGTCATGGCTATAGAAGCGATACTTGAAGAACTAAAATCCCCAGAGATAGGTAGAATGTTAGAAGAGTTAGGAATTAGGAAGATAACCTGGGGCATAATAATTAGGTGTGAGGTTGTAGCGAAGGAGAGAAAAAATTTGGAAATCAGCACGTCAGTGTATTTTGTTAGGGAGGCCCAAGGATAGGGAGGTTAAGTTGCAACCAAAAAAATCAAGAATCAGGACTTGGTTTTATGAAGGTAGGTCTTTGGTGACTTTTAAGAAAGTGTCAGTAGATGTTTGGGCAGAAGGCAAATTGGAAGAATTTAAGGAAGTGAGTGGGTATGAAGCAGCATAAATGTATACCTTTTCTTTGAAATAAGCCAGAAAGAGGAAGATAACTAGAGGAAAACATGGATGTGGGGAGACTTACTATTTTAAAATAGAGGTCCCCTGTACATTATAGTAGACTGAGAGGAGGGAGCCAGGAGAGGTAGAGATTGGGGGTGGGGCACCACAGAGCTATACTATATGGGTTGAAAAGTGCTAGAGGACCTAAGTGAGGTAAGGCCTAAGTAGGTGGCACAGTCTGTAGTAGTAGTAACTGCCATTGACCAAGTGCCTGTGATGCCAGACTCCATGAGAAATGCTTGCTGAGATCCCCACAACACACCTAGAGGAGTGCTGTGCTGGAGGCGTAGGGTTTTGGGCATATGAGAGTCAGTGAGCTTGGCTGCCCTTGTGTATGTTGAGTACAAAGTATGGGGTTACATGAGCCACTGCACATAGCCTCTCTATTGCTTTTCTTGGACACCCATTTTGAAATTATTTTTTCATGTGTGTGGGAAATGTATTACAATATTGGTTGTTTTTGTTATCTTTGTTAACAGTAACCACTTAATGTAACTTGCTGATGTTTGGTCCACAGCCAGAACACTTTTTTTCTCCTTGAGATTTGGGGAAAGATAGGCCTTATGATAGCAGAGAACATAACCTGGAGTAGGTATTTTCTGTGCTTTTTCAGCACCATGAATGACTTGAGCAAGGGTGGCACAGTAACTTACAGGTTTTGAACTTAAAATAATTATGAACTTTTAGGCCAGGCACTGTGGCTCATGCCTGTAATCTTAGCACTCTGGGAGGCTGAGGTGGGAGGATCTCTGGAGCTCAGGAGTTTGAGACCAGCCCAAGAGCAAGACCCCATCTCTACAAAAAAGTAGAAAAATTAGCCGGGCATGGTGGCATGCTCCTGTAGTCCCAGCTACTCCGGAGGCTGTGGCAGGAGGATCTTTTGAGCCCAAAAGTTCGAGGTTGCAGTGAACTGAGTTTGCCACTTCCCTCTAGCCTGGGTAACAGAGTGAGACCCTGTCTCAAAAAAAAAAAAAAAGAAATTTAAAAGAAATATCATTATTTGTGTACTGTTACATGTGACTTAAGTAGATATGTTATAACTGACTTGTCAGAGAAACAAACCTCTACTCGGAGCTCTTAAGAATTATTTCTGAGACTGAACCTAGCCTAGAAAATGACACGTCTGGCAGAGAGAGCTCAGCCAGATTTCCTTTCTTTAGCTGGCAGACCAGGTACTTGAAAACATGCTGTATTATAGCAAAGTAGAGAGAAAAAGAAAATTCTGTAAAAATTTTTCCTAGGTTGTTTAGGGTTAAAAAATAGGAAGTTTGATTTTCTGATGTTTGTACTTTTTACTTCTTGTCAGCATCTCTGGGTATATGGTCAGACTTGTAGCATCTCAGAAATCACCTTATAATTGTAGGCTTTCATTTTGTCCCACAATCACTTGTAATTTCTTTGTCACCGTTACTGGCTGAAAATTATACATTTTTCCTGGGCCAAAGATTCCCCATGAGATATTTTTCTAGGACCTTTTTGGTTGGTCCCTGGCATTTTCTCTTTTTGTTTTATGTATTTTATTTTATTTTTTATTTTTACTTGTACTTTAATGGATGTAAAACTTTGTATTTTTAACCACATTAGATTGAGACAGATTATTTCTTGAAAATTGAGTGTCTTCTAGGAAGGGTACTATTCAAATATCGTAGCCTTATCTTGAACCAGGGAATTCCTGATGAATTTTGTTTGTATCCTGTAAGGTTCTGGTTAGTTGACTGTGGACACAAACCAATACAAGTTAGGCCTGACAAGAAGTGTAAAGTATATCAAATCTTGACATGAATTTGGGAGGGTGAGAAAAGCAAAAACTGGTTTATGGGCCAGGCGCAGTGGCTCACGCCTGCAGTCCTAGCACTCCGGAAGATCAAGGCAGGGGGATGACATGAGTTCAGGAGTATAAGACCAGCCTGAGCAAGAGCAACACCCTGTCTCTACCAAAAATGGAAAAAATTAGCTGGGCATGATGGCGCGCACCTGTAGTCCCAGCTACTTGGGAGGCTAAGACAGGAGGATCGCTTGAGCCCAGGAGTTCGAGGTTGCAGTGAGCTAGGATGCCATCACTGCACTCTAGCCAATGTGAGACTGTCTCCAAAAAAAAAAAAAATTTTTTTTTTTTTGGTTTTTGAATCCTACCAAGATGTTAGCAGTCAGACTGAAGATAGAGGAAAGACTTCTTAAAATAAACCCCATTAGTGTCTGTGCCCTGGATTATTTCATAAGAGACCAAAAATGATCTTTCTTCTTTCTCATTTCTGGTTTGTTTTTTGTTGTTGCTTTTGAGATGGTCTTACTCTGTTGCCCCAGCTGGAGTACAGTGGATCACAGCTGACTGCAGCCTCCCACTCCTGGACTTAAGCTATCCTTCTAGCTCAGCCCCCCAAGAAATGGGACTACAGGCATGCATCACAATGGCTGGCTAATTTTTTCAATTGTCTGGAGAGACAGGGTCTTGCTGTGTTGCCCAAGCTGATCTCAAACTCATGGCCTCAAGCAGTCCTCCTGTCTCAACCTCCCAAAGTGCTGTGATTACAGGCATTAGCCACCATAGCCAGCTACAGCTAAATTTCTTGTGTTTTCTGGACTAAATTTTTTTTTTTTTTTTTTTGAGACGGAGTCTTTCTCTGTTGCCCTGGGTAGAGTGCAGTGGTGTCATCATAGCTCACTGCAACCTCCAACTCCTGAGCTCAAGCAATCCTCCTGCCCTCAGCCTCCCCAGTAGCTGGGGCTACAGGTGCGTGCCACCACATCGGCTAATTTTTCTATTTTTAGTAGAGATGGGGGTCTCACTGTTGTTCAGGCTGGTCTCAAACTCCTGAGCTCAAGCAATTCTCCTGCCTCAGCCTCTCAGAGTGCTAGGATTACAGGCGTGAGCCACGGCGCCTGGCCTAAAATAATTTTTAATTTTCTAATGTTTCCTTCATGTACCCCAGTGGACTGTCTTATCCACTCCAGTTGGGGAACATTCCCTTTAGATGATATGGCTTTGTCAAAATTAGTGTGTATTGTTTCTTTTTCTTCTTCTTCTCCTTTTTTTTTTGAGGTTAGTCAAGTGAAGCAGTGGGAGTGGAAAAGGAACAAAGGAATCTGTAACTGGTTGTGATCAATTAGTTGTAAACACCACTGCATTCAGACCAGCCATGTATATTGTTTAGGATTAGTTTGACTACAGATAACAGAGACCTGAAAAATACCACCTTAAACAAGACATTTATTTCTCATTCATGTAAAAGAAGTGTGGAAGTAGGAAGTCTGGGGCTGAAATGGTGGCTCCCAAGATCATCGGGGATCCAGGCTCCTTTTATTAATACCTTTTGTTCTTCCAACTCCGGATGGGGGCACTCATCCTCACATTCCAGGATGGCTACTTAGAAACCAGCCCTAACTTCAGGTTTAAGCAGCAGGAAAGGAGAAAGGGGATGAATAAGCATGTGACTTCACTTTAAGAAAGACTTCCTGGAAGTCCCACAACGTGCTGATTCACATATCATGGGCTAGAAGTTGGTCATGTCTGTAAGGGAAGCTAGGAAATAATAGTCTGCAACAAAGTATTGCTAAAAATTGGAGTACCCTCTGAGAGGGAGAGAGAGGAGATTTGGGGTGTTCTCACCACCAGAGTGTACTTAGATAGAAGTAACCTGCAGATCTCTCTTTTTTTATTTTTTCTTGGTAATAGCTTTATTGAACTATAACCCACATACATTATAATTCACCCCATTAAAGTTTGAATGATAGTGTATTCATAGAGTTGTATAATCATCGTCACAATTCTGGAAAAATCTCATCAGCCCAAAAATAAACCCCACTATTCTATTAGCAATCATTCCCCTCCCAGCTCCCTGCTCTAGGCAGTTACCACGAGTCTACTTTCTGTCTCTGGACATTTCACATAAATGAAATCATACAACATATTGTTCTTTGTGACTGGCTTCTTTCACTTACATTATGTTTTCTAATATGATCCATGTTATAGCATGTATCAGTACTTTATCCTAATATTCCATTGTATGGATATACTGTTTTATCCATTCATCAGTTGTTGGACATTTGAGTTGTTTACACTATTATAAATAATCATAATCCTGCTATGAACATTCGTGTAAGTTTTTATGTATACATATGTTTTCATTTCTCATTAGCTATATATCTAGAGGTAGAATTGCTGGGTCATATCTACACAGATCCTTTACCCGTTTTTGAATTGGATTATTTGTCTCTTCTATTGTTAAATTATAAGAATTTTTTATACAGTCTGGATTTCAGTCAACATCTTGAGTGCAGCCTCATAAGAGAGCCTGAGCATCCAACTAAGCTGCTTTTTTGTTGTTGAGTTCTATATACATTCTAGATGAGTCCTTTATTGCTATGGGGGCGGAGGGGCGGGGGCACAGAGCGGGAGGTGAGCAGCAGCACCTGAGCGCTGCGCACCTCCCCCGCCACCCTGTGGAAAAATTGTCTTCCATGAAACTGGTCCCTGATTCGGGGACTGCCACTTTATCAGGTACATTATTATGTTATTTACTAGTATTTTCTCCTGTGCATTGTCTTCATTTTCTTGATGGTATCCTTTCAAGCAGAAGTTTTAAATGTTTATGAAATCCAGTTTTATCAGTTTTTCCTGGTTGCTAGTGATGAATACGTTATTCACACTAGCCAAAAGGTGGAAGCAACCCAAGTGTTCTGACAGATGAGTAGATAAAGTGTGGTCTGTACCGCCAATGGAATATTATTCAGCCTTCAAAAGGAAGGAAATTCTGACACATGCTACAAAATGGATAATCTTTGAAGACATTATGCTGAGTAAAATAATATAGTCATAAAAGAACAAATACTGTATGAGTCCACTTATGTGAGGTACCTAAAATAGTCAGATTCCTAGAGACAGACAGTGGAATGGTGGTTGTCAAGGGCTGAGTGGGGAGAGATGGGGAATTATTTAATGGATACAGAGTTTCAGTTTTGGATGATGAAAAAATTCTGGACATGGGTGGCAGTGATGGTTGTGCAACATTGTCAGTGTACTTAATGCCACTGAACTGTATACATAAAGTGGTTAAAATGCACTTGTAATCTCAGTGCTTTGGGAGGCCAAGGCTGGAGGATTGCTTGAGGCCAGGAGTTTAAGACCAGCCTGGGCAACATACTGAGACCCCTGTCTCTACAAAAAAATTAATTTATGTATATTTTATAACATTTTTAAAATTTTTATGGTTTTAGCTCTTACATTTAGGCCTATAATCCATGTTGAGTTAATTTTGGGGGTGGGGGGTGACAGAGTGTCACTCTGTTGCCCAGGCTAGAGTCCTGTGGCGTCATCCTAGCTCACAGCAACCTCAAACTCCTGGGCTCAGGCAATCCTTCTGCCTCAGCCTCCCAAGTAGCTGGGACTACAGGCATGCACCACCATGCCTGGCTAATTTTTTCTATATATTTTTAGTTGTCCAGCTCATTTTCTATTTTTTCAGTAGAGACGGTGTCTCCCTCTTGCTCAGGCTTGTCTCCAACTCCTGGCCTCAAGCAGTCTTTCCACTTTGGCTTCCCAAAGTGCTAGGATTACAGGTCTGGCCACCTCGCCTGGCCTATAAGTATTCTTTCTGATGCTGTTGTAAATGAAATTATTTTCATTTCATTTTCACATTGTCCATTGTAATTACGGTTATGGAAATACAATTAATTTTTTTATACTTATCTTGTATCTTGAAACCTTGCTGAACTTGTTTATTCCGAAAGTTTTTAAATGAATTCCTTAGGATTTCTCACATAAAAGATTATGTCATGGCCGGGCACGGTGGCTCACGCCTGTAATCCTAGCACTCTGGGAGGCTGAGGCGGGCGGATCGTTTGAGCTCAGGAGTTCGAGACCAGCCTGAGCAAGAGCGAGACCCCGTCTCTACTAAAAATAGAAAGAAAATTAGCTGGACAACTAAAAATATATGGGAAAAAAAAAATGAGCCAGGAATGGTAGCACATGCATGTAGTCCCGGCTACTCGGGAGGCTGAAGCAGAAGGATTGCTTGAGCCTAGAGTTTGAGGATGCTGTGAGCTAGGCTGACACCATGGCACTCTAGCCCAGGCAACAGAATGAGACTCTGTCTCAAAAAAAAAAAAGAAAAAGAAAAAAAAAGGATTATGTCATGTACTAATTGAGATAGCTATACTTCTTCCTTTCCAGTCTGGATTGCTTTTATTTCATTTTCTTACCTAATTGCCTGGGACAAGAACCTCAAATGGCATGTTGGATAGAAGTGGCAAGAACAGGCCAGGCATGGTGGCTCACGCCTGTAATCCTGCCTTTTTGGGCAGGTCTGGTCTTCCGGCTTTTTTTGGGTGGTCTCACCGAGGTCATTTCCTGGCTCATCTTCCCCACTGCCTTCTGCTTCTGAAAGCTACTCTTTACCTTCCTCCTGATGCTCCATTTCTTCCTCATCTTCTGGCACACAAATGAAAAACAGTATATAATGTACCACCACTTCAGTGATAAAAATTTTATTTAATACGTAATTATGGGCCGAACATGGTGGCTCACATCTATAATCCTAGCACTTTGGGAGGCAGAGGCAGGAGGATTGCTTGAGCCCAGGAGTTGGAGGCTACAGTGAGCTACGGTGATGCCACTGCACTCTACCCAAGGAAACAGAGTGAGTGAGACTCCATCTCAAAAAAAAAGTGGCAAGAACAGACATCCTTGTCTTATTCCTAATCTTAGGGGGAATACTTGCTTTTCAGTCTTTCACCATTAAGCCTAAGGTTAGTTATTATTTTTAGTATATAATTTAGTGCCAAGTGAAACAGTGTGCTAGAATTTTGAGTTCGGGCTTGTGCTGCATGTTTATAAAAGTGTGTGTCACAGCCTGAGGTTTGTCTTCTTGTGCATTTCGGATAACATCTATATTTTGTTTTTCAGCCATGGCTGCCATCAGGAAGAAACTGGTGATTGTTGGTGATGGAGCTTGTGGCAAGACATGCTTGCTCATAGTCTTTAGCAAGGACCAGTTCCCAGAGGTGTATGTGCCCACGGTGTTTGAGAACTATGTGGCAGATATCGAGGTGGATGGAAAGCAGGTAAGTACTCTTTCTATAACAACTGGTACCATTTTGCATGTCATAGAGCCTGTAGAGAATTAGGTTTTTTTGCCTCTTCAGTATACAATATAACAAAATGATGGAAAGAATAATCAATTCTCACCCTGCTGTTTTAGTCCAACTTTGTTCATTTTTAACTGCAACTCATCCAGACTTTGTCCACATTCATATGTATTTCACACAGGGCCCCCTTAGCCTATGTGCTCTTTTTCAGTTTATTTATGTTTGAAATTTTGTTTGTTGCCACATGGATAATGCTCAAATGAACTTCTTTGCATGATTGTACTTTTTTTTTTTTTTTTTTTTTTTTGAGACAGAGTCTCACTTTTTTGCCGGGGCTAGAGTGCCGTGGCGTCAGCCTAGCTCACAGCAACCTCAAACTCCCGGGCTTAAGCAATCCTTCTGCCTCAGCCTCCTGAGTAGCTGGGACTACAGGCATGCACCACCATGCCCGGCTAA
>RJWJ010001714.1:23992-53299 GCA_004363605.1 Indri indri
CACCATGCCCGGCTAATTTTTTCTCTATATATTTTTAGCTGTCCAATTAATTTTCTTTCTATTTTTGGTAGAGATGGGGTCTCGCTCTTGCTCAGGCTGGTCTCGAACTCCTGAGCTCAGAACGATCCGCCCACCTCGGCCTCCCAGAGTGCTAGGATTACAGGCTTGAGCCACCGTGCCCGGCCTGTACTTTTTTAAAAAAGTTCTGTCAGGGCATTTCATCAAATGCCCAAGTATAAGATTATAAGATTACTAGTTGAAGACATTCTTATGGATTATGCTTCTCAAAGGATTATGTAGATCTGACTCCACCAACAGTGTGACATTGAAACAACCTCCTCACTTAAATTAAGTTGAAAAAAAATTTTTGACTTTAATGTAAAACAGCCTGCCACAGTTGTTTTAATTTCCTGTCATTGATGGTGTTTCCCGATTTCTGTCTGGAAAGCCCTCTGGCAAGACTAGAGCAAAGCTGTTGTGGAATTGGAATATATGTTTTTATCTTCTGTATCTTTTTGTGGTCAAAATGCCTTACTTGGCCTCTTATATGTTTTGAAGAGGAATACAATTCCCATTGTAAATGAGTGAGTTGAAAGAAAAAAAAAGAACCTGAAACAAGGTGTTCTTCAGCACACTCAGTCACATGTCTCATATTCTGCTAGCAATACTTTAGCTTCTATAATTTCATCTCATTTCTCCCTTCTTGCTTTTCTGCTTTACCTCCTATTCCTTTCTGTCCCAGGGGTCACCTAGTCCCAAGGTAACAGTTCTGGCACTGTGTGTGCAAAGTGGGTTGGGCCACCTGCTTAGAATTCCAGGGTCCCTCATAGTAGGGCTTCTTTTTATTTATATACATATATAATTTTTTTTTTCTATTTTTAGTAGAGACGGGTCTCGCTCTTGCTCACGCTGGTCTCGAACTCCTGCCCTCAAGCGATCCTCCTGCCTCAGCCTCCCAGAGTGCTAGGACATAGTTGGGCTTCTTGATAGTTCTGTGACCATCAGTAAGCTGTCTGACCTTTGAGCCTTCATATATAAAATGGTACCTGGAGCCTGTAGTCCCAGCTACTCAGGATGCTCAGGTAGGAGGATCACTTGAGGCCAGGAATTTGAGGCTATCCTGAGCAGCATAGCAAGACCTTGTCTCTACAAAATTAAATTGTCCAGTATGGTGGTGTGAGCCTGTAGTCCCAGCTACTCAGGAGGCTGAGGCAGGAGGATCGCTTAAGCCCGGGAGTTTGAGGTTGCAGTGAGCTCTGATGACACCACTGCAAAAAAACAAAAACAAAAAAAAAACCCTGTCTCAAACAAAAACCTTATTTTACAGGTGACATCAGGGTTCTATGAAGTAACTAAGTGTTTGGAAGCACCAGAGCACTTTATACATTCAAATGAATAATATGCTCAAAACCCTCTTTTATCGTTTATAGTCTGTTTTATTCAAATGCAAAGTGTGCCACAATGATTGCTCCCAGGCCATTAGGAACCGGAAGGCACTTTTCTGGGCTGAATATAGAAGAAAAAAATACAGTAAATACCAGCCTAAGTAACAGAATTTTCGGTCCCACCCGGAAGGTGGCCCACCAGTGCAGAATGTTGCCAGTTTAACCTCAGTTCTCTGCATGGATGCTTAGATTCAGGTGTTTCTGTGGTCCTGATAGGTAGACTGGTTTTGTGTGGAGACAGAGCTCAGAAGTGAAAACTAGGTGGAAATGTGCTGAGATCTTTGGGAACAGTGTTAAATAATAGTCCTCTTGTCTATCTTAGATTGCTATACCATACATAGATCCATTGGCTTGGGGAAAGCAAGGTCAGGTTAATATTTTCATAGCTTATTTCTCAAAAGCCTTGTGAATGCTGAACAATGTTGAAGGGGACCAGTGTCCAGAGCCTAGGCCTCAGTTTACCCTCCTGCCACAGGAGGGTGAGCAGGTGTGAAAAGCAATACCCTCCTACTTGATATGATGCATTCTTCAGCCATTCAGACATTTCTTGAGCAGTAAAGGCTGAGCCAGAGGCCTTTCCTGTCAGCTCAGTCCTTAACCTAACGCCCAGCGTGGTCTTTTCTTACCCACTAACTCAACTATAGGATTGCCCCCATCTTCCAGCATGAGAGCAGAGTAAGGAGACAAGTTAAGGAAATGGTTGATTGAGAGAATGTATTAAGAAAATTACTTAGTCTAGTATTTCCCTCACTTGCCTTCTATACCTGTGGAATGTTTTTAATATTTACAGTTTGATTTCTCCTCTTGTCTATCTACTTTCTTTCCTAGTAGAATGTTATTTATAATTAAACACTTCTTATAAGCTACAAGGTTATTTTGGACTTGTCATTTTGAATTATGCCACATTGTTCAGTTCTAGTATCTTTTTATAGAATTTTCAATTTTTAGAAGTTTCAAACTAAAATAATTAAAACACACCCTCCACATGCAGGCTTGATTCTCATAAAAGTGAACACTCCTGTGTTTTACTATTTTGCATAGTCTGCCATTTGAATGTACTGTGGTGTCAGTTTTTCTAAAAGTGGGTAGTGGGATTAACCTTGCACTCTTGTGGTTATTTTTCCCATTACAGGTAGAATTGGCTTTGTGGGACACAGCTGGGCAGGAAGATTATGACCGCCTAAGGCCCCTCTCCTACCCAGACACTGATGTTATACTGATGTGTTTCTCCATCGACAGCCCTGATAGTTTAGGTGAGTGGCCCTGCAGTCTGATGTCTGTCATTGCCTGTGTATATGGCTGACATCTGCTGTCTTAGGGCATCTGGTTTCTGCACATCAAGTGGTTAAAAAGCAGACATGAGCTTCAGAGAAGGAGTCATCAGTGGCCAGATTCCTAGAGCCCTGGGACTGCAAAGCGTGGTCCCTGGGTCCCTCTTCAGCCTAGTCCTCACATTGGCTACAGTGTTTAAAATGTATTTACCTTGTTGGGCACAGTGGTGCACACCTGTAGTCCCAGCTACTTGAGAGACTAAAGCAGAAATGTTACTTCAGCTCAGGAGATCAAGTCTAGCTTGGGCAACAGAACAGCCTTGATCTCTAAAAAATTAATCTTTTAAAAAATGTGTATCCACCTTGTAAAGTAGGTGCATTCCAAATACTAAGCCATCTCTTGGACTAAGATTTGGGGAAAGCTTTTTTTGGTTGCCCACATCTTTTATCTGTATTTTATATTTAGCCTGCTGCCTCCCAACATCTAGACTGGTAATTTGCTGTTTCCCAATAGTGTTTTGTTTTTGTTTTTGTTTTTCACACAGAATCTCACTCTGTGCCCGGGCTAGCGTGCCATGGTGTCAGCCTAGCTCACAGCAACCTCAAACTCCTGGGCTCAAGTGATCCTGCTGCCTCAGCCTCCCAAGTAGCTGGGACTACAGGCATGTACCACCATGCCCGGCTAATTTTTTCTATATATATTTTTAGTTGTCCAGCTAATGTCTTTCTATTTTTTTTAGTAGAGACGGGGTCTCGCTCTTGCTCAGGCTGGGCTCGAACTCCTGAGCTCAAATGATCCGCCCGCCTCGGCTTCCCAGAGTGCTAGGATTATAGGTGTGAGCCACCACGCCCGGCCCCCAGTAGTGTTTTTAAAGCCCTGTCTTAGGCCTTTTCTAAAGCGTCTTAGCTGGCTGGGTGCAGTGGCTCATACCTATAATCCTACCGCTTTAGGAGGCCAGGAGCTCAAGACCATCCTGAGCCACACAGCAATGCCTTGCCTATACAAAAAAAAATGTATATTTTAAATTGTCTAGCATGGTGGTATGAGCCTGTAGTCCCAGCTACTCAGGAAGCTGAGAAAGGAGGATCACTTGAGCCCAGGAGTTCAAGGTTGCAGTGAACTATGATGATTCCACTGCACTCTAGCTAGGGCAACAGAGAGAGACCCTATCTCAAAAAATAATAATAAAGTATTTTATCTGATAAAGAGAGACTTGAACCTGAGCATTTCACTAACTAGCCCAGGTAGCCTCATGTTTTAGAAGCCACTGTCCAAAAAGACTGAATAATGCTGACCTTTCACTCTATAAAACAAGCCCTGAAACAGAACTTGCTTCAGTTTGTGCTTCATATGTCTCACTTGGTGCTGCAGCACATTCTATCATGACAGGTCAGCAGTTGGGTCAAGGATGTTGTCATCATTCACAACCTTTGAGGGCCTGCTGGTGGCCTGGGCTTGTGCAGGGCATTTAGAATTAAGAATGACTGTGTTATATGGCCGGGCGTGGTGGCTCACGCCTGTAATCCTAGCACTCTGGGAGGCCAAGGCGGGCAGATCGTTTGAGCTCAGGATCAGGAGTTCGAGACTAGCCTGAGCAAGAACGAGACCCCATCTCTACTAAAAATAGAAAGAAATTGGTTGGACAACTAAAAATATGTAGAAAAAATTAGCCAGGCATGGTGGCACATGCCTATAGTCCCAGATACTTGGGAGGCTGAGGCAGGAGGATCACTTGAACCCAGGAGTTTGAGGTTGCTGTGAGCTAGGCTGACGCCACGGCACTCTAGCCCAGGCAACAGAGTGAGACTCTGTCTCAAAAAAAAAAAAAAAAAAAAAAGAATGCCTGTGTTATAGTTATGGTTGTCCCCACGTTAATGATGATACTGGGGTTGCTCTAAAACATTGAGCCACTTGCTCAAGGTCATGCAGCCCAAGGAGCTAAGCTGAGATTGAGCCCCTCTGTACAGTGTGCCCAAGGATTGAGATGGAACAGGTATTCCTATCTCCCTGGTCTTGAAGGAGGTGCTTGGCTTTTGACCTGTACCTGTTTACTAGCTGGATTTGTTTCTTCCTGGCCCCTACCCCAGAGGGCAGGCTCTGGGGAAGAGAGCAAAGGTAGAAAGTGAATAGGCAGAGAGAAATTGGTTTTCCTCTCTGATGTACAAACACACATGTGGATAGGGTCTGGTTGCTGGACAATGCTGCACCCTTACTGGACATCATTGCAGGAGAGTTTAATAGATGGGCGGGGCCCTTTTGCCGAGCTGACTGAGCTAGCTTGGTTTTACTATGGGCCTTTTAAAAGTTCCAGTTATCTTGGTTAGGGAGTAGGGGCAGAATCTCACTAGTAGTTTGCCATAATAAAATGTTTCATGGGAAGTCAAAAGTCTCTACCAAGAAAGTGAAAATCTAATGTCAAGCTAATGCTGGGCTTTGTTTTGTTTTTACCTGCCTGGATGTTAGACCATGGCACTGCATCTATCTGGGTGTAGAACGAGAATCAGAATTTGTGTGTGGAAATTTCAGCTGTGCTGCTAGCCAACGCTGTGACAGCAGACAGTTTACATTTTGGAACTTGGACTGTCTCACTTGGCAGTTGGTCTAGAGTCTAGATTCTAATCAAGACCTGGGGTCAGCAAACTTCTTCTGTAAAAGGCCAAATAGTAAATGTTTTAGGCTTTGCTGGCCATGTTGTTTCTTTTACAACTATTTAACTTTGCCACGACTGCTCACCTCTGCATTTGTAGCATGAAAGCAGCCATAGAAAATATGTAAATGACTGAGATTGGCTATGTTCTTGCAAAGCTTGACTTATAAAAATAGACTCCAGGCAAGACTTTATTTGCCGGCGGGGCGTGGTGGCTCACGCCTGTAATCCTAGCACTCTGGGAGGCCGAGGCAGGCGGATTGTTTGCGCTCAGGAGTTCAAGACCAGCCTGAGCAAGAGCGAGACCCCTATCTCTACTAAAAATAGGAAGAAAACTAGCTGGACAACTAAAAAATATATAGAAAAAATTAGCCGGGCATGGTGGTGCATGCCTGTAGTCCCAGCTACTCAGGAGGCTGAGGCAGGAGGATCCCTTGAGCCCAGGAATTTGAGGTTGCTGTGAGCTAGGTTGACGCCACGGCACTCTAGCCTGGGCAACAGAGTGAGACTCTGTCCCCGCCCCCGCCCCCAAAAAAAGATTTTATTTGCTAACCCCTTATCTAGATAAGGATTCCTTTTCTCTAGCGTTCTAAAATTCCCAAAGTCTCCCCCAGATTCTTACTGTAAATCCATGTAAAGTGATGTGCCCTGATGTAATCAGATTACCTTGGAGGTGGGAGAGATTATAGATGCATATGTCACTGTATTAAAAAGTAAAAAATTGGCTGGGTGTGGTAGCTCATGCTTGTAATCCTAGCACTCTGGGAAGCCAAGGCAGGAAGATCGCTTGATCTCTACTAAAAATAAAATTAGCTGGGCTTGGTGGTGTGCACCTGTAGTCCCAGCTACTTGGGAGGCTGAAGCAGGAGGATGGCTTGAGCCCAGGGGCTATGATGATGCCACTGCACTCTAGCCGGGGCAACAGAGCAAGGTTCTGTCTCCAAAAAAAAAGTAAAAAATTAAGCTTTGAAGTTATTCATCGAAAGTGAAGATAAGAGATAAGACAGAGGCAATTCATTCTAATTCTACATGCCCCAAATTCCAGGGGTGGAGTGGAAATAACAGTAAATCCATCATACTTTTTTTTTTTGAGATAGTCTCAGCTCTGTTGCCCTGAGTAAAGGCGGGTGCCTGTAGTCCCAGCTACTTGGGAGGCTGAGGCAGGAGGATCACTTGAGCCCACAGTCTCAGTGAACAAGTGGCCTTTGAGTGGAGACCTTGAAGGAGGTGGTGTAGGCCCATGGAGATAGCTAATAAAAGAGCTTTCCAGGCAGGGGAAATGGCAGGCAGAAAGTTATTGAGGCAGGAGGAAGGAAGGAATCAGAGCAACTTTAGCAGAGGGGTTTGGGTGAGGATTGCAAAATCTATGTGATTGTGGGGGACCTCTCTTTTCATCATGAGTAAGATGGGAGCTCTTGGAAGGTCTGAATAAGGGACCAGTGTAATCTCACCTTTAAAGAGATCACTATGGCAGCTGAACTGAAAACTGACCACAGGATGCCGGGGTGAGAGCAAGGTTCAATGCTGAGGCTGTTTAACTTCACAATTAGATGCGCTGGCCCTTCTCTCTTTATTATTGCCTTGAGGACTTGGACCGTGCACTTCTTTGGGAACCTCATTATTCCAGAATAAGGCTTTGAGTTTCAAGTTGTCACAGTAGTGATATAATTGGCCCTGTAGCTGCTATAACAAAGAAGGGGTTCAGTATCCATCTTGTGTGCTAAAGAGTAGATAGGTGAATTATAAGAGATTTTCCTGACTTTATTCATGCAGCTTCTTTACCTGATACAGTCTTTCAGCCAGAAGACAGAGCATATTTCCATATTCTAAGTAACCCCTGCCTTTTGGTAATTTGTCTTGAAGTCAGAGAATGAATAGTTTGCTCCAAAATACATCTCAAATAACAGTACCGTTTGAATGATTGTCACACCAAGCACTTTGTAGGCATTGACTTAAAATAACCCTGTGTAAGGTAAGTATTATAATCCCCATTTTAGAAATCATCCCTGACACTGAGATGACCAAGGTGTCATGGGAGGTTAAATTTGGGCCCCTCATCCACCATGATTTATGCACAACTTTTCCAAGTTAGTACAGTGTTGGCAAGAACCTACAGCTGCTTATCTTTTGGTTATTTTCAAAAGTCACTCTTGAGCCATTTGAAATATCAGTAACCCACAGGTTGGAGGTCATGCTAAGGCCCCATGAGCAAGGTAGAAAAAGAACATGTGGACCCTTGGCCAGTTACTGCCCCAGAATGGGGACCCTTTCAGTAATCTAGGGTCAGAATCATCTGCCACCAGTGATGGCCTGTAGGGAGTCTGCATGGGGGCAGGTGGTACCATTGTAGAGCCACTCCGTATTCTGGATACTTTGCTCCTCCAAAGCCCTTACTTGGGCCCCACTTCCAGAGGAGTTGAGCAACACTTTTGATGGGACTAAGAAAAGCTGGTGGTTCTATGTTTAAGGGAAGGGGGTTAGAGTTTGCCTTTCTCTGTGGTTTTAAAACTAATGGTATTCAATTAAATATCCAGCATTCCTCTGAAGCAACATAGGAATAGTGTTTGCAATTTAACTAGGGCTCTTGGAGATTCTTCAAGATAGAATTATATGTATCCTCAAATTCTGTGCATTTTTCTTCTTTCAGAAAACATCCCAGAAAAGTGGACCCCAGAAGTCAAGCATTTCTGTCCCAATGTGCCCATCATCCTGGTTGGCAACAAGAAGGATCTTCGGAATGATGAGCACACAAGGCGGGAGCTAGCCAAGATGAAGCAGGCATGGTCTTGGGCAGGGCTGTGTCTTCTTGTTGCAGCATTTTTGAACCAGGGCCCCAAGATTAAAGGTTGGAGGAGCTTAGCAGAAACCTTTACAGGCCAAGTTTTAGAGGCCTAAAAGCCCATCTCTGTCCACCTGGCTCTCACTGACAGGGATCTGCACAGAGGATCCTTAAAACCCCTTGGTCTGTAAGATGGAATGTCTCTTATGGGCAGTGCTGCACCCCCAAGGACTGTCAGCCTGACAACAAGGAACCATCTCAGCAATAGTCAATGTTTCAGTTACAGGAACTCTATCAGATTCTTGATTTTCTTTCTCCAGTTATTACCTTGGTACATGTGAAGCCAAAGATAAATCAGTGGCAGTTGAAAGATCTCTTCCTGAAGGCAGTGAGCCCAGACAGAAAGTCCTAATTCCTTTATAAAGTTATGAGGGAGGTGGCATCTTGACTTCTCAAAAGCCAAGTGGCCTAATGGCAGGACTTCCTCACTGCAGGAGTGTTGAAGTCTTCATTGTTGAGACTTGAAACCCAGGTTCTCTTACTGAGGTTTCTCTGTCCAAATGTCAAGGGACAGACTTTATTTCCTTCCTCGAGCATTCTGTCCTCTGTGAAGCTAAAAAAGACCCAACAGCTTGCCCTGGATCGGTAGTGTGAGTAATTTTGCCCTTTATACCTTCCTTAACCTCCTAGGGTGCCTCTGACCTCTTCCCTATTTTTCTCTACTTCCCAAAGAAGATAATGTTTAATAGATATTTTGTATTTGAGGGTGGGAGGTAATCAGTGCATATTAGTTTCAGAATTTCATAAAACAGAGCTCAAATCTGGGAGTTTGGCAGCTTTTAAAAGTTTTTTAGCTGAATTTGAATACTCTACGCCTATTTCCTATGTGTATGTAACACTATCAGCTGAAAGCACTTTTTTCTCTTTGCTAGGAGCCTGTAAAACCTGAAGAAGGCAGAGATATGGCGAACAGGATTGGCGCTTTTGGGTACATGGAGTGTTCAGCAAAGACCAAAGATGGAGTGAGAGAGGTTTTTGAAATGGCTACGAGAGCTGCTCTGCAAGCCAGACGTGGAAAGAAAAAATCTGGGTGCCTTGTCTTGTGAAACCTTGCTGCAAGCACAGCCCTTATGCGGTTAATTTTGAAGTGCTGTTTATTAATCTTAGTGTATGATGACTAGCCTTTTTCATTTATCTATAATTTACCTAAGATTACAAATCAGAAGTCATCTTGCTACCAGTATTTAGAAGCCAACCATGATTATAATGTTGTCCAACCTGTCTGGCCCGCCAGGGTCTTTCTGACACTGCTCTAACACCCCTTTTCCGCACTCCCACCTGACACACCAGGCGCTAATTCAAGGAATTTCTTAATAACTTCTTGCTTCTTTCTAGAAAGAGAAACAGTTGGTAACTTTTGTGAATTAGGCTGTAACTACTTTATAACTAACATGTCCTGCCTATCATCTGTCAGCTGCAAGGTACTCTGGTGAGTCACCACTTCAGAGCTTTACTCCTTAACAGATTTCATTGGCATAGCTCTGGGGTGAGCATCCAGTTTTTTGAAAATGTGCTCAGCCAGAAAGGCCCAAGTCCATGCAGCTGTGGCAGAGTTACAGTTCTGTGGTTTCATGTTAGTTACCTTATAGTTACTGTGTAATTAGTGCCACTTAATGTATGTTACCAAAAATAAATATATCTACCCCCAGACTAGATGTAGTATTTTTTGTATAATTGGATTTCCTAATACTGATATTTGTCATCCCCAAAGAAAGTGTATTGGTTTTTTAAAAAAAGAAAGTGTATTTGGAAATAAAGTCAGATGGAAAATTCATTTTTAAAATTCCCGTTTTGTCACTTTCTCTGATAAAAGATGGCCGTATCACCCCTTTTCAGCCTATGTCCCAGTACCCCTCCCTAGAGCTGGGCTACTAAGAATTGGTTTCACGCCTGAGGCAATTAGACACTTTGGAAGGTGGCATAACCTGTCTCGCCTGGACTGCAGCATCTGGCTCTAATTCACAGTGCTCCTTTCTCCTCACTATATCCAGGTTTCCTCCCAGAGGAGCCACCAGTTGTCATGTGCGGCACTCAGTTTCTCTCTTCTCCAGCTGACTAAATTTTTTCTGTACCAGTTAATTTTTCCAACTACTAATAGAATAAAGGCAATTTTCTAAACTTCCGTATCCTGGTGTTTGTGTTGCTCTCTCCAGGGTTGGAGGCAGGAGGATGGAAGAACTCAGCCTTCCTGGCCTAGCTCACCCTGGAGAGGTTCCTTCAGGGTGCTGCGTGCCAGCTTGGGCCCTACCCCCCACTCACCCAGCACTAACCACCTCCTGTGCCCCATTCTAGTTGTGAGTCAGGATTAGCAGGGAATGCAGCCTGTTGAGATGAGGGGTTACTCTCCGCAGCTGGCTTTCCTTGGCCCTGGCGCGCTATTGGGCTCCACTCCAGGAGGCTGGGGCAGTGCCTCCTGGGCACTGTGGTATTAGAAAATGTGCTTAAGGGCGCTGCCTCTCTGGGGGCAGAGAGGGAGGAGGGAGACCTAAGGCCTGGAATCCTGGCCATCCCCATCCATTGTCCTAGGCTGGAGCCCACACCCTAATTGAGGAAGCTTTGGAAAAGAATCCAGGGCCCACTGCCCAACAAGGGCCCTGGCCCTCGGCGGGGTAACCCAGAAGGCTGCTGCCTGGCTGGCGCTAAATTGACTGTGCCTGACCTGACGTGTCCGCGGCTCCTCCCGGCTTGGGTGGAGCCCGCGTTCCACCCTGACGCACTCCCGCGCTTGTCCCCAGGCTGAAGGAGGGGCCAAGCCCTTTGGGGAGGGAGGAGCCCGGATGAGGCGGGACCCTCAGGTCCGGAAAAGTGCCTGCGCCACGTGACCTTACCGCGGAGCAGTTAAAAGGAGGCCCCCCACTTAGCTGTCCTGGTCCGAAGTTCTTCCTTTGCTTCTCGGATACTCACACCATGTGTGCTGCTCAGCTAGCGGCGGGGACCAAGTCAGTGTATGCCTTCTCGGCGCGCCCGCTGGCTGGCGGGGAGCCTGTGAGCCTGAGCTCCCTGCGGGGCAAGGTGCTGCTCATCGAGAATGTGGCGTCCCTCTGAGGCACCACGGTCCGGGACTACACCCAGATGAACGAGCTGCAGCGGCGCCTCGGGCCCCGGGGCCTGGTCGTGCTGGGCTTCCCGTGCAACCAGTTTGGGCATCAGGTGCGCCAGGCGGGGTGGGGCGAGGGTGAGCGTGCAGTCGTGGTCGGGGGCGCCGGAGGGTAGTGCGCCCGGCCCGGCAGCCGCGGCACCCGTGCGCTGAGAGGCGGGCCCCCGGCTCCCTTCCCTTCCCGTACTCCTAGCGGCTGGAATTCCGTTCTGCCCTGGTCTTGAGCAAGGAGGACGACATCCTGGTGACTCATCGAAAAACTCCCTTGTTTGTGGTTAGAATGTTTTCCTCCCCTCGCGGCCCCGGGTCCTAGATGCTCTTCTCTCCCGTAGGAGAACGCCAAGAACGAAGAGATCCTGAATTCCCTCAAGTACGTCCGACCCGGCGGCGGATTCGAGCCCAATTTCATTCTCTTCGAGAAGTGCGAGGTGAATGGTGCGAAGGCGCACCCGCTCTTTGCCTTCCTTCGGGAAGCCCTGCCAGCGCCCAGCGACGACGCCACTGCGCTCATGACTGACCCCAAGTTCATCATCTGGTCTCCGGTGTGCCGCAACGACATTGCGTGGAATTTTGAGAAGTTCCTGGTGGGTCCTGACGGTGTGCCTGTGCGCAGGTACAGCCGTTGCTTTCCGACCATCGACATCGAGCCAGACATTGAAGCCCTGCTGTCCTAGGGTGCCCTTCCTACCCCCGCTGCCTGGCAGTAGCAGCGCTGCTCTCTGGGGGGTTTCATTCATGATGGTGTTCCTTCTAAACCTGCATGAAGGAACACCTGATGTCCGGGAAAATCCCCAGAGATGGGCGCTGGCCCTGTCCCTCCCAGCCTCCCCTCTGCCAACCCAAGGCGAGCTTCCTCATTAATAAAGTGCTGGGTGTCAACAGAACTGTGTGTATGTCGTATGTCAGTTATCTACTGCAAGTGGGAGCTTAGTCCCCTCTTTCCCCTTATCCTAGCGAAGTTTGAACTTCCTGTCCTTTTGTCTGCAGCGTGTGGGATCCACTCTTTCCTATATGGGAAATCTGGCTCCTGTCCCTGGGTTTCTCCCTCTGCCAGGACATGTGATAGAGTCATCCCAAGGCTCTGTTACAACAAAGTTCCTACTCCTAAAAGAAAACAAAAGGCAAGGATTGACTGCCTAACCCAAATAGTAGGCCTCTCCTTACTGAGTATTTCCTGGTCACTGAAACGACCTTCACAAAATAATATGGTCCTTCACTCATATTTGGAGTCTGCTGCCTCTCCAAGTGTTAGACCTACACAAGCCCTTTTTACACAGTTGGAAACTTGGGCAATGTTACAAGTTCTTTTCCCATTACTTTGCTACATCTTTACATATTGCTACTCAGTGCTTATATCTGCTGTGATGCTGTTCTTATCAGTTGCTGCCTTTCATGTATTCAGTGAGAAAGGTGTTCAATTTAACTGGCCCTTCTGACTATGCCCTGCCCAGCACTTAGATGCAACTGCACGTTAAGGCCCAGGATAGGGGCATATCTTAGAGGCCAGCTGCTGCTTCTGGAGCACCACTTAGGTTCCACCTCCCCATCTGTTGGCCCTGATACCAATAATCTTTCAAGACAGACCTAGAGCCATTTCCTATCACGGTGCAGGGGACTCTGCAGGGTTTGGATGCAGGTTCTGCTTGAGCATACAGGAACCCAGACACATGTTGGCAGTGTCACTCACCCAGTCCAGAATGTGGGCCAGAAGTTCTGGAGTCCCAGTGTTTTTGCTCAAATTGGTGGCTCAAGGCCTTTTCCTATGTCTGAACCAACTCACTTTTCCTCTGGCCCTAAGCAGGGATCTTAGCTGCCACCCTTTGTGTGCCCTTAGGTCACTAAGGGATAAAGCCCCTCCTCCACCCATCAAAACTCCTGCCTCATCACCTCAGCTTTTTTTTTTTTTTTTTTTTGAGATAGTCTCACTCTGTTCCCCTGGTAGATCATAGCGGTAGAATGCAGTGGCATCTTCCTAGCTCACTGCAACCTCCACCTCCTGGGCTCAAGTGATCCTCCTGCCCCAGCCTCCTGAGTAGCTGAAATTACAGGTGTGAGACAAGATGCCTGGCTAATTTTTCTATCTTTAGTAGACAGGGTCTCACTTAGGCTGGTGTTCAACTCCTGTGCTCAAGCAATCCTCCTGCCTTGGCCTCCCAGAGTGCTAGGATTGTAGGCATGAGCCACCTTGCCTGGCCCACCTCAGCCTTTTTTTTTTTTTTTCCTATTTTGTTTTTATACATATAATTTTTTTTAACAGTAAAATATTTCATTGTCGCACCTCAGCTTTTGAGTCCCACTTGAGGTGATGCAAGCAGAACTGTCCACTCCTTTGGGTCCTACTCTACGTGTGTTCCTCCTCTCAGAACTGCTGAGAGTCTCGATTGCATCTGTGAGTGACGTCTGCTTCGCCAGAAGTTGAGTCTAGCCATCCCAGGGCCCACAGGACCTGGCATACGATATTCATCAGCAAATATTGGTTTATTGTAAGAACTTTCTACTCAAATGGGGCCAGGACTTCTTGAGGATCATTTGTAGACTTCAAATCTGACTTCTGAATGAGAGTAGCAACCTACACATCTGGGTAAATCTGGGTACCCAGGCCACCTGTGACCCCCATGCCCCACATCTCTCTTCCCTAAAAGCATTTTGCTCACTTACTGCAACACTCAATTCAATCCTGTACTATGTGCTTTGCTGGGTGCCTCAGGAAGACAGAAGGACAATATATAATTACTTAAAAAGTATGTTTAGTTCTACGAGGTAGTACAGGGTGCTTTGAAAATAGAGGACCTATGACCTGGGCACGGTGGTTCACATCTGTAATCCTAGCACTTTGGGAGGCTGAGGAGGGAGGATCACCAGGAGGCCAGGAATTCGAGACCAGCCTGAGCAACATAGCAAGATCCCATCTCTACAAAAAATAGAAAAATTACCCAGGCTTGGTGGTACACACATGTAAGTCCTGGTACTCTGGGGGCTGAGGCAGGAGGATCACTTGAGCCCAGGAGTTTGAGGTTGCAGTGAGCTATGATGACTCCAGCCTAGGAAACAGAGCAAGACCCTGTCTCAAAAAAAAAAAAAAAAAAGGCAGTGGCTTGGCCAAGGGAATAGTAGCCACCAGAGAGGATGAGGTCACCTGGGGAAAGTGGCAAGAAAAGATCAGGGGGCCTAGTCCTGAGGCCTATGGGTTCACAATCCTTTCATGTTAAGATGTGAAGTGGCAGAGAGGTGTAGCTGGGAAGGAGCAAGGATGGATTCAAGTACACAAGAGAATTGACATTTCATAAAAAATGGTCAGCTGGGACAAGTGCTTGTGGACTGAGTAGTCCTCAGCTAATGCAGTCTCAGGGGAGCAGCTAGAACTGAAGCTAGATAGCCAATCTGGAATGTACCAGGTCCCATTCTAGGAGCTGAATGTACAATGCCCCAAAATCACTTGGATGCTTGTGAAAACGTAAGTTCCATGGCCCACCTCCACAGATGCTGAATTGGAAAGTCTAGGGACCTAGGGCCCTCTCAGTGATCTGTCATTTAGACCCATGAGGACAGACTTCCCACTCCAACTCTCCCCTTTCCTGTACAGGGTCAGTGTGGCCTAAGCCATGCTCTCTTTCCAGGATGAGAACTCAGAACTTTCCAAACTCTTCTCTCCCCAGGCTGCCTAGTGACTCACCCCTCACCCCTTGTCCACTTTTTTCCTTTCTCAGTTTATGCCGTGGGCTGCCAGTGAAGGGAACTTCAACTATTTTATTTTTCTTCCTTTTTTTAAATAAGAGGTAAAAGCAAGAAAGGGAACTTCTGAATTCCTAATGTGGCTGATCCTGGCTGGAGAACATTCCTCCTCAGACTTCAAGCTGCCTGCCTCCCTCAGTTGAAAGTCCTTTCCAACTGTCTCTTCTTCAGGAAGACTCATAATAAAGTCAGTTAAGATGACAATATCTTTGCCCAATACACATAGCCACACACACAGACACACACTCTCACACATACACATTTTTATCATTCAACCATGTACCTGCTACTGACTCTGACCTGCACTCACCACACCCCATTGTAAATTGTCAGCTCAAATGAAGAAGAGAAGGAATCACATTCAACCTGCCTGAGGTCCTGACTTTAGGTAGAAATGGCTGCAGGACAGTGTTTGCTCTGGGAACCACACAGCAGCATCTAGGCCACAGACCTTTCTGAGAAGGGGATAGGCCCTACTGTTACTCAACTAGGTTCATAAGCTTCCATTTTAGCGGTTCTTGCAGAACTGCTTTTTTTAAACATTAATCTGATAAAATCAGGTCTGGCACTTCTTGCACAATTAGATCTTGGTCAAATGACTTCCTTATTCTGACTCAATGTAGTCCCACAAACAATGTTTAAAGCAAGCTTATTTTCAGAGAAATATTCCTGGCCTGATCAGTTTAATAAATCTCTTAAATTTTAACTTGTGGATAATACTGAGTAAAAAATACTAGCTAAAGATTTCCCTAAGAGAACACAGCGTGGATTTATATAGAGCAGGCCATGATCTTTGTTAGAGTATTCTGAATTTGACATGTTTTTGTTATTACACTCACCAAATAGGCTGGAAGAGCATGCTTTCACACACAGGCATGACATACCTGGGCTGGCACTAAAATAAAACCCAACTCCAGTTGGCCACACAAATTACTGAATATCTGCCTCAAGTGTCAGGCACTGACAGATTGGGAGCTGAGAGGGCACAAATGAGAGCAGTCCTCACCCAAGGAGTAAGGTCTCATAGGCCCTGTGCTGGAATGGCATCATTCTCACTGCCTCTCAGCGTGGTTGCGTACAGGTCAGATACATTGCTGCCCTCTACCTGACAGCTATTCCTGAGTCCTTCCTCCTGGCTGCTTGGCAGAATCTGCTTTCCTAGCCAGCCTTACCTGTTGTAAAAATAGGGGAAGGTGACCTGATCTTGGCTGCCAAAAGATGCAGAGGTTCCTGGAAAAGCCCCCATCATCCCAGGGAGCAGAAGGTAGTTTCCTTCCTCCCTTCTCACCAGTGGGTATTGTTGAGGGTACCCAGAATGCTGGCACCAAGGCAGCTACCTTGGAGTCTTAAAGGGAAAGAAGGCCAAGAGGGCCCTGGGAGCAGACTCTGAGCCCTGACTTCCTTCCACTTTAACCTTCCCAAGAATTCAACTTCAGACTTGTCCTGTGAAAAAACAAAAGCAAGAACCCCCAAAGGGGTAGGCCATTTTCTGCTGGGGATTCTGTTAGGTGCATCTAAAAGCACTGAGACTGACATGATGTGACAGTAGTTTGTTGGGCAAGGGCCCAGCAGCCTTTTTATCATTTATCCTGAAGACAGAGACCCACCCTTAGGGCCCCTCCAATGTAGTTGTGGCCCTTGAGACTAGGTCAGGAGACCACAAAGCAGGCCCACTTGATTCATATACCTAGAGCCAGAGCAGTGTCTAAGAGCACAGGCAGCCCACCCTGGGTGGTGTCCTAAAGTTCTGCAGATCACTTGGCACCACAGGGAGGTAAGTGGAAGGGATCTGAATCTCCTTGCAGAGGAAGCATCTGTTACCCCATCCTCCTTTGTCCCCAGCATGTGCCTCTGTGTGTATTTGTGTGCACGTACATGTATGTTTGTGAATCTAAAGATCTGGTCCCCTGAGTATCCTTTACAGACCTCATCATACATCCCTAAAGGCCAAGGGGAATGGTAAACATGCCTTTGCTCTCTATACCAATTGCTTAAGTTTCCTTTCCAGTGAAGTATCTACAAGTGTGAGGCTCCATGTTCCTGTAGCATGTTTATCACATAACACACAACACTGTATTAAATATGTAACCATTCTCCATCCCCATTCACACTATAAACCCCTGGAGGTTAGGGACTGTGAGCACATAATAGATACTTGAATATTATTAGTCAAATGAAAAAATGACTAGTATCTGGATAATTCTTTCGTTAATTTGTGGAAGAAATGTCTACTGAGAATTTGTGCTGTGCAAAGGGCAAACAACACATATAAATTAACATTTGAATACTTGTTCATGGTTTTTAATTTTCAGAATATTACAGAACTACAAATGTTTTGCTTACATGGATTGCTTTTGTACTGCTTGAGTCAAAGTTATAAGTGTGTCCATCACCCAGATATTATACATTATACCCATTAGGTATGATTTCACCCATCCCCTCCTCCTCCATGGTTAAGATTTTGATGGTAATAGAATTAGAAGAAGAAGAAAAGACTGGCCACACCAGGGCCCAGGGTGCCACACCTTCCCTACCCAAACAGGGCTGGCCACCATCACAGTGGCATAACCAGAATGGAATCTGTCCATCAGCACAACTCCCCAACATAAGAAAAGTGATCCTACTTCCTTTCTATGACATGCATTCAGTTTTTTGCCTCTAACACCTTCCTCAATAACCTAATCCTTCTATAACAGGTTAGAAATCACTGAGAAGACATTTAATTCTTCTGAAGTGTACTTATAGAGCCTTTTTCTTTTTCATAGTCCTCTGGACATGTTAAGGAGGCACAGGCAGGAAGGCACCAGTATTTCTTCCTTGCTTCCACCTCCAATTAAAAGATGTCCAGGCTGGGCGTGATGGCTCATGCCTACAATCCCAGCACTTTGGGAGGCTGTGGCAGGAGGATTGCTAGAGGCCTTGAGTTTGAGATCAGGCTGGGTAACACAGAGACACCCCTGCCTCTACAAAAATAAAAAAAAAATAGCCAGGCATGGTGGCACACCTGTAGTCCTAGATACTTAGGAGGCTGAGACAGGAGGATCATTTGACCTCACGAGTTCAAGGCCCCCTGTCATAACAAGAGGCTCTGGTAATGGTCTGGAGTCTTTTTTTATAGAGTCTGGATTAGGCCCTGCTCATGGTTCAGATGTCACCACTGAACCACTTTGATGGACAGTTAACCACAGGATAATTAGCCTTAGGTTACTCTAGGTCTCTTCTCAGATGCTATTGTACCTGGGCTGCTGGGGCCCCAGGGTTGAGAAATTCCTGCATTGTTTCACAGTGCGCTATGATAATGCCACTGCACTCTAGCCTGTGTGCCAGAGTGAGACCTTGTCCCTAAAAGAAATAAAATAAAAGAAAAAGAGATGTCCAATATTTGTGAATACTGCTATGTATGCTCTATGTTCTGTGACTGCTGGCAATGTGTGGGCCAAGGGTAACTTGCAAAGGCCAAGTCCAGTCTGGTGTAGAGAAAACTGTAGTACCAGCCAAGGCAAATATTTTATGATTTGGAACCAAATAAAGCTTAAAGTTCATATCCTCAGATATCATGAATCCTCAATTAGACCATTGTTAATGAAAGTTTGGCACTTGTCCCCAAGGCCACATAAGAAGAAGGACAAGTGGTTTGAGGAGAAGGAAAGAGGAGTTTATTAATTTGTCAGCAAATGAGGAGGCTGGCAGACTCCCATCTCAAAGTACCAATGTCCTGCTTCTGAACAGAAGTACAGAGCTTTTAAAGGTTCTGATCAATCCCATCTTTGGCTAAGATGATCTGGTGACCTCCACCCAGACAATCCCCTTGAGATATCTCCTGTGCACAAAGAACAAAAGACACCCTCCTGCCCCTCACGACCACTGGCCTGAGGTAGGGATGTAGGTTTTAGTTCTCACAAAGGGTGAGGGGGTTTTGAAGAGACAGAAAACATTTTTACCCCTTTTCAGGCCATTTTCTCTGTTACGCCATCACAGTCCAAGATTAAGCAATATGTGACCAATAAGCCAGGCCTGTTCCCTCTATTTCACTTCCTGCTTTTGTTGGCTAAAGAATAATCAGACACACCAAAAGCAAGGCAAGCGTGAAACAAAGTTTACTGAGGAAGGGCAAGATAGGTTCACAGAGCAAGAGCAAGATACATTCACCACAGACTACAAACGGGCCCCCTGTCGTAACAAGAGGCTCCGGTAATGGTCTGGAGTCTTGTTTTATAGAGTCTGGATTAGGCCCTGCTCATGGCTTAAAAATATTTTCCAAATTTTTCATTTTTATAATTAGCTTTTGTCCCCTTTTCTCGTAGTGCTGAGACTTGTCCTATTTGTCTTCCTTAAGACTGCCATCAGCCAGGCGTGGTTGCTCACGCCTATAATCCTAGCACTCTGGGAGGCTGAGGCGGGTGGATTGTTTGAGCTCAGGAGTTCGAAACCAGCCTGAGCAAGAATGAGACCCCGTCTCTACTAAAAATAGAAAGAAATTAATTGGACAACTAAAAATACATAGAAAAAAAAAAATTAGCCGGGCATGGTGGCGCATGCCTGTAGTCCCAGCTACTCGGGAGGCTGAGGCAGAAGGATTGCTTGAGCCCAGGAATTTGAGGTTGCTGTGAGCTAGGCTGATGCCACGGCACTCACTCTAGCCCAGGCAACAGAGTGAGACTCTGTCTCAAAAAAAAAAAAAAAAAAAAAAAGACTGCCATAAATGGTACAGGAGAAACTACTAAAAAAAGAAGAGGGCAGCAGACACCCTCTAATGTAGGTTCTGAACTAATGTCAGTAACCAACTTTGTTTTTCCATAAATAACAGGACTAAAGGTAGTATTTCTCATTTGATAACATTTTTAACAGTTTCAAAGAACTTTCATAGAAGGGGACTTGTCTTGTCAGGGTTGGCTTCCCAGATCTAGAATCATAATGACATGGAAGCAACTCATCTGTAGAGGATTAATTGCTATGTGGTTATTTAAGGCAGTTTTTCTTTCTTTCCTTTTTTTTTTTTTTTTGAGACAGAGTCTTACTCTGTCACCTCTGGTAGAGTGCAGTGGTGTCATCATAGCTCACTGCAACTTTGAACTCCTGGGTTCAAGCAATCCTCCTGTCTCAGCCTTGAGAGTAGGTGGAACTACAGGTGCTTGCCACTAACACCTGGCTAATTTTTCTATTTTTAGTAGAGATGGGGTCTCGCTCTTGCTGAGGCTGGTCTCAAACTCCTGAGCTCAAGTGATCCTCCCACCTAGGGCTCCCAGAGTACAAGGATTACAGGGATGAGCCACCGTGCCTGGCCTATTTAAGGCAGTTTTAGTTTTAATTCCACATTTACTATCTCTCGCTCTCTCTCTCTTTTTTTTTTTTTTTGGTATCTTATTCCCCTGCTATCTACCCAACTGCCAATAAGCCTCTGTTATCAGATTGTGTATGATGGAAGTCTCAGGGAGGGCAAATTAATTTAAATTAGCCAAAACCCAACATAAAAATAGTAAATCTGTTCAAATGACCTATCATACCTTTACTGGGCCAGCTCCCCTTCCTCCACCCGCAAAACTGAACATGGCTTATCCGTTTCTCCTTTTCTTCCTCACAGCCACTTCCCCAGTGAGAGGTTCCTAATGGGTTTCCGTCTGGGCTGCACCACTGTGAGTATAAATCACCCTCAGCCATTTTGTCTCTGCTCCAAAACTTCCTACAATGCCTGCCTGCCTTTTAAGGCAGCACACGTGGTCCCTCTGGCCTATCTAGTTTTAGATCCCCTGAGGCTCTTGTAGTCTTGCCCAAGCTCGACTGCCCTAATCCCCAGTCTTTGATCCTGTACTGCCTGTTCTGGAAGTTCTCTTCTGATCCCTCTAGTCTCCCTCCTATAACATGCACCCTCATTTCTATGCTACCAACATTTTCTTCAAGAACACCCTCAAATGCTACTCAAGTCAAAGACTTTCATTTACAGCTGGGGTTGTGCCTGACACTCTTACAGCCTTTGGTTCACTCCCTTTAATGGCACTTAACCACACACTGCTTGTCACTGGGGTTATTTTTGAAAGATCTCTCCTCTACTAGATTGTATGAGGACAGGAACCTGGTCTTATGTACCTTATTTTTCTCTGAGGGCAGGAACTGTTAGACATCTAGGCCACCTGCCTGGCTGCCTCATTGCTCTGGGCTTACTTTCCCCTTCAGGAGGGGAGGGCTGTGTGTTAGCTATGATGACGCCACTGCACTCCACCCAGGGAGACAGAGTGAGACTCTGTCTCAAAAAAAAAATGTGTGAGGGTGTGTGGGGTCGAGTGAAAAACACAGTGTTCAGGACATTGTATCTTGTTCCAGCAACAATTAAGAAGATGCCTGGGCACCTAAAGTGGAGTACACATCTGGACTTCTCCTTTCGCTTCTGCTATCACCCTTCTCTGGCTGCTTGTCTCCCTGAAAAGGCAAGAAGCTCAGTGTGGAGTGCTGATGGAATCTTGCCGTGGGCCAGATGATTCTGGCGTTCGGGTTGTTTAAGGCGATTATTAATAACTAGACCACAACGTCCAGTCCCAAGGTATTAGTGCAGCTGGAAATCCCTGTAGGGCCGCCGGGGCAGGAACGCCAATACCACGTTTGGGCAGCTGACTCGCCTAAGGTCTTCAGCTGAATTGTAGGGGTTAAAATGAGAAAACCTAGGTAACAGGCTTCTTGCATCTGGCCTGCGTTTATTTAGGACCAGAATAACCCCGAAGGCAGAGTGACGTGTACGAAGGGTCATGGTGCCTAATGTCTGATTCCTGACATTGCCCGGCAGGACAGAGCTTCGGAGTTGTGGCGGGCGCCACCCAGAGCAGAGGAAGGTGTGCACGACAGCCACAGGGCAGTCGGGCTGGAGGGAACGGGTGCAAAGCGCGGCTGGCAGGGCGGGAGGAAATGGCGGCTCCTCCACCCCGCCCGCCAGTCTACGGTCGGCCTCTCTCTCCACCGCGCACGGGAAAGAGAGCTGTTGTGCGTGGGGGCAAGCAGTAAAGGCGAGACCGGCAGGCGCTCGAGGTAGCCGCGCGAGGAGGGGCGGGGCGCGCGCACAGGCGTGCGTGCGTGCGTGTGTGCGTAAGCGCAGCCCATAGCCCGCTGTGCGCGGGGCGGATATCCGGGCCGGCTGGGTCGGGGCGGTGGACGAGATGGCCGAAGGCAGAGACTGTGGAGAGCGACCAGATGCGGAGACCCAGAAGTCCGAGGTCGGGGCCTTGATGAGGACCACGCTCCAGCGGGGAGCGCAGTGGTGAGCAGCGGGCCCGCTATTCCGACGCGTGGTGCTGGGGGCCGGGGCTGTGGCTCTAAGGCCAGGCCCCGTTTTCTCGCCTTGGGTAGGGGCCGGCGGGGGCGGTGTCTGGTGACTCTGAAAGAGTGGCTTGACACCTGCCCCTCAGGAGAGGAACCTCAGGATCAGCTCTGGGAAAGCACGGGTGGGGCTGGGGTTGGTCTGTGCCCATTCAGAGCCCCAGGAGGCAGGCCTGGCGGGGGCTAGGGCTGCAGGATGTGGAGAAGGGGAGTGAGGGTGGGGAGAGCCCTTTACAACTTAGGACTCGCTTTGTGCCCTTGGGCGAAGATGTCCACACCTCACAGACCTCGGTTAAAACCATGGTAGCTCACCGCCCTCAGTGGGTTGAAGTGAAGATCAGAAGTACATACTTTGTAACTTGTAAACTGCTGAACAGATGTCAAGGTCAGAAGCTGAACAAATGTCTGACAGCCTTAGATTATTTTGGTAGCAAGTGTCAAAAATATTTGTGGCATTAGTTTCTCAGAGTGGGAGAGGAGGATAGCCTAGATCCTGGAGGTAGAAGATTTAAAAGTCCAGGATTTGGAAGAGCAAGGCTGAGATACGAGGCTTGTTAATAAATTGTTCAGTAGAAGGGACAATACTTTCCACTAGTAGAGAGATTCACTATTGTGTGGGAGTCGAAAACTAGGCTTAGGCTTTACATTGAATATGATCGAGCGATATCTGTCTTTAAGGAACCTTTGTGGTGTTGATCTGCAGAGTAATTGAACAGGAAAGAGAAACACTGGGGTTAGAACGAGTTCAGATATGGCTTTATGGTGTTCATCTTGAGCAAGCCAAGCTGTGAAAGACAGGGCAAGCAGAGGTACTTTTGCAGTTATCCCGCATAGGGGTAACAAAGAATACTCAGCAGAAGCAGAGGAAGTTTAAGGTAGACTAAAATCACACAGTGAAATTGTATGGAAAGTATTCCTCAAGGGATTAGAGGGAAGATAGCATTTTATTGATTTGGATGTATTTATAGATTCCTGTGGCCTCTGGGAAACTGCCTGATCTCCTCTTACATTTGTTGGTTATAAAATTTGGACTCACCAGTGTGATTGTTGTCCTTTGTTGCCCCAGAGAGATTTTCCCCTCCGTCTGTCTTAAGTGTGAAACAGCGGAGCGATACTTTTAAAATGTAATCAGATTTGCTTATATTTAAGTGTAAAAAGCAATAAGTTGAATGCGAAGCACAACTTAATGCTTTTTGACAAGACGAACATACCTAGGCACTATTGTTTGTATATTTGTGTGTATATATATGTACATCTCATTTGGTCCTCAAAGAAAAACTGAAACGGTTGGTGTTACTATCCCATTTTCAGAAAGAAAATTAGTTTAATAATGATCATGTCAAGCAAAGCAGTATAACCAAACTGTCTGCCTGGACAAGGACCTACCTCTATAAAGAACATGATGAAATTAATGACTCGTTCATTAGCAAACATGATTTTACCCACAGAAAGACTCCATTTAAGTAAGCATTTTGAAACCAGTTATTTTCTTCCTTTTATTTATTCACTGTTTCAACAATCATTTCACTTAATGGATGCCTGCCCTGGGCTAGGCCCTCTGTGCCATGTAGGGCCTGGCCCCTGCTCCTGCTCTAGTGAGTGTGTTTTTAGCGAGGATTATGTGTTCCCCAAGTGGAAAGACCATAAAAAAGATTAAGGGAGCAGCTGCAGAAACTTTTTTTTTTTTTTTTTAAGGGTCATGGTGTTGCTATGTTGCCCAGGCTGGTCTCAAACTCCTGGGCTCAAGCTATCCTCCTGCCTCAGCCTCCCGAGTAGCTGGGACTAGAGGTGTGAGTCATCGTGCCTGGCTAGAAATTTATAACCTCAGTTTTTTTTGCTACTGTAAATTTTTGTCTCTCTCTAGGTATCTTATTGACAGCCGATGGTTCAAGCAGTGGAAGAAATACGTGGGCTTTGACAGCTGGGATATGTACAATGTGGGTGAACATAACCTGTTTCCTGGCCCTATAGACAACTCTGGACTCTTTTCAGGTGCAGTAAACGTTGCTTTTCTAGCTAAATGTTCACCTGGGTAGTGGCCTCAGGTCATGTGTATCTATAACATGGACATTGTAAGCCTGACTTTCCTTGTGTGAGGAAGTATCCAAGCATCCTCAGTTTGCATCTATAGCAGAAGATTTTGCAGACTCTTAGGGAACAGTTAAGCTGCTTTTTTCTGAAATTAACTGCTTCTGACAAGCGCACGCTTCTAACATTTTAAATTTTTTTTCTTTGCAGATTAGTTCTACAGATTTCAGATTTTAGATGAATATATGGAATGAAAAGCAATAGGATATCATTTTGAAATTGCATCTGAAATTTGGGAACCAGAATTTTTTTTTTTGAGACAGAGTCTCCCTTTGTTGTCCCAGGTAGGGTGCAGTGGCGTCATCATAGCTCACTGCAACCTCAAATTCCTGGGCTCAAATGATCCTCCTGCCTCAGCCTCCCGAGTAGCTAGGACTATAGACCTAGCTGATGCCCAGCTAATTTTTCTATTTTTAGTAGAGATGTTTTTGCTCAGGTTGGCCTTGAACTTCTGAGCTCAAGCAGTCCTCCCACCTTGGCCTCCCAGAGTGCTAGGATTACAGTCAAGAGCCACTGCACCTGGCCTTTTTTTTTTTTTTTTTGAGACAGGTTCTGCCCAGGCTATAGTGCAGTGGCGGGATTCATAGCTCACTGTGGCCTCAAACTCCTGGGATCAAGCGATCCTCCTGCCTCAGTGTCCTGAGTAGCTGGGACTGTAGGCACATGCCACCACGCTGGCTAAATTTTTGTGTGTGTGTGTGTGTTTTTTGTAGAAATGGTGTCTCACTATATTGCCCAGGCTGTTCTCAAACTTCTGATCTCAAGTGATCCTCCTGCCTTAGCCTCCCAAATGCTGAGATTATAGGTGTGAGCCACCATGCCCAGACTTTTTTTTTATTCTTTCAACTCTAATCCCATGACAGATTACCAGTATCTATTTTTTTTTTTTTTTTTTGAAACAAAGTCTCACTCTCTTGCCTGGGCTAGAGTGCTGTGCCATTAGCTAGCTCACGGCAACCTCAAACTCCTGGGCTCAAGTGATCCTCCTGCCTCAGCCTCCTGGGTAGCTAGGACTACAGGCACGCACCACCGTGCTGGCTAATTTTCTCTATTTTCAGTTGTTTGGCCAATTTCTTTCTATTTTTAGTAGAGACGGGGTCTTGCTCTTGCTCAGGCTGGTCTCGAACTCCTGAGCTCAAGAGATCCTCCCACCTCGGCCTCCCAGAGTGCTAGGATTACAGGCGTGAGCCACCGCGCCTGGCCTACCAGTGTCTTTTGTTATCTCCACGGTGGGATAAATTTTAGACCTGTCAGTGTTCATCAAGAATTCCTATGATGGCTATGTTTATCATAGAAGTAGTGTAAGAAGAGATAGAAGGTCAGTAGACAAGAGTTATGACCACGGTTAGCTCCCAGTGTTAACTGTGGGAAAAGTGATAATGTGACACACCAAAGCTTGGCTTGTACACCTCGAGGAACCGAGATGACAGCTTTTCCCAGGGTTTGTTCTGCCTGACTTTAGATTTCCTTACAGTCAAGACAGTGGTGATTTGTTGAATGTGTCCAGAATCAGGGCAGCAGGAAGGCAAAAAAGGCATGAGACTTGATCCATGTACCAAACACTAACCTGGATATTTTTAAAAATGAGCAATGCTTCAGCTCAGACTTTGTTGTAGGAGTGGTATAAAATGTCTAAATGACATAAACAATGTCATTTGCTTTGTTTCCTGATGTAGGTTGGATGGTGGCACTATATAATGAAGTTGCCCCAAGGAATCATTGTATCATGTTCACGATTTGTCCTTTATCCTCTTTTTTTGAAATGGAGAATCTGAAGGTTTTAAATCTAGGCATGCTTCATTTTATTGTGCTTCACTTTGTTGCGCGTTGCAGCTACTGTGCTTTTACAAAATGGTTTGTGGCAACCCTGTATCAAGCAAGTCTGTCAGCACCATTTTTCCAACAGCCTGTGCTCACTTTTTGTGTCACATTTTGCTAATTCTCATACTGTTGCAGACTTTTCATTATTAATATGTCTGTTATGGTGATCTGTGATCAGTGTTTTTTGATGTTTGTTATTGTTCCGGTTTTGGGGTACTGTGAACCATGCCTGTATAAGATGATATACTTAACTGATAAATGTTTGTGTTCTGACTGCCCCACCAACCAGCTGTTCCCCTTGTCTCTCTCCTCCTTGAGCCTCACTATTCCCTGAGACAATGATACTGCAATTAGGCCAATTAATAACTCTACAGTGGTCTCCAAGTGTTCAAGTAAAAGGAAGAGTCACACATCTCTCACTTTATTTATTTATTTATTTATTTTTGAGACAGAGTCTCACTCTCCTGCCTGGGGCGAGTGCCGTGGCATCAGCCTAGCTCACAGCAACCTCAAACTCCTGGGCTCGAGCAATCCTACTGTCTCAGCCTCCCGAGTAGCTGGGACTACAGGCATGCACCACCATGCCCCGCTAATTTTTTCTGTATATATTTTTAGCTGTCCAATTAATTTCTTTCTATTTTTGGTAGAGACGGGGTCTCGCTCTTGCTCAGGCTGGTCTCGAACTCCTGAGCTCAGAACGATCCGCCCGCCTCGGCCTCCCAGAGTGCTAGGATTACAGGCGTGAACCACCGCGCCCGGCCTGATTGTTAGCATTTTTAAGCAATAAATACATATTAATAATTAAGGTATGTACATTGCTGTGTTTTTGTTTTTCGTTTTTGCTTTTTTTTGGTGAGACACGTTCTCTGTCTCTGTTCCCCAGACCAGAGTGCAGTGTCATGATCATGGCTCACTGCAGCCTCAAATTCCTAGGCTCATGTGATCCTCTTTGCTCAGCCTCTGGAGTACCTAAGACCACAGGCACATACTACCACACCAGACTAATTTTAGAAATTTTTGTAAAGATGAGGATCTCTCTGTGTTGCTCAGGCTGGTCTCGAACTCGTGGCCTCAAGTGATCCCCTGACTCAGCCTCTCACAGTGCTGAGATTACGAGTGTGAGCCACTGTGCCTGGCCTGATTCGTTTTTTTAGACATAATGCTATTGCACACTTAATAGACTATAGTATAAACATAACTTTTATATGCACTAGGAAACAAAGAAATTTGTGTGAATTGCTTTATTGGAATATTTGCTTTATTTTGATGGACTGGAGCTGAACCTGCAGTATCTCTGAGGCATGCCTGTAGTAATATTAATAGTAATAAAAATCCTCCAGCTGGACTCTGAGGTCTTTTTGCATAATGTTCAGCTAAGGGCAAGCATTACTTCTGTGGTCCCCCAATTTCATGTCACTGGGCTTTGGCTTGAAATGTCAGCTGTGTGCTTGGGAAGTGAGAAGCATATTCCGACAGTAGAACATTGACAGTGCAGGAATGACCAGTCTCTGGCAAATGAAGTTCACCCCAATAATTTTTTTTTTACAAGTGTGAAACGAAGTTTATTGAGGCAGGGCAAGATAGGTTTACAGAGCAAGAGCAAGATACATTTGCCACAGATGAGAACAGACCCTGTGTCGTAACAAGGGGCCTCACCCAATTATTCTTAGGCTGTCAGTCATCTGCCAGTCTCAGCCCAGCTGCCTTATGCCTAAGATCATGAGAGTGCATTGGAAAAGACTCTTGAAACTATGGGAAGGAGAGGGAAGAACAAACCCTTGCTGATGCTTTCTGCAGACCACCCTTTCTCTGATTTCCACCCATGCCCCTACTGTATATCAGATGGAGTCCTTGTGGCACAGCAAACCGTGCTCTCATTTTCCTCCTTATTTGCCTGTTTGTTGAAGGCATTTGTAGAGGGTACATCCTCATTTCATAACCTCTGTTTGATTTTTATCATGATGTTCTTGGAGTGATCCAGTTTTGAGTGAAAATAGTGAACTGCATTGAAAACTCCATTAAATTTCCAGTACTTGCCATATACTGTCATAAGAATGACATGTTTGAGAAAATTGTCAGTGAGCCACAGAGGGGAAAGAGCTTTGTAACCGATATACTTAGGGTTGATGAAGCTGAAAGCTGTTGGGTCCTTCCAGACATTTAAAGATTTCTACCTGCTATATGGCATGGTATCAGTGGCCAGATCTGCATGATACTTAGTATTAGAAATGAAGGAGATGTGTTCCCCAAGTAAGACAACAAATGAATAACTTTTATGAATTTTAATGTGCAAATCAGAGAAAAATTTGGAGGTTAGGTATCAGTTTTTTGTGGAAGCTCCTATCTTAAGCAGACTCATAGGTATTACCCCTGGACTGTCCTGTTCCTGAACAGAAAAGGTTTGATCTGTGAATATTAATAATCATGGCAGAGCTGCTGTGGAAGGTAGTTGGGTCACCAATGAGGAGGAGAATTCTTGGTATTTTTTAAAATTTTATTTTCAATTGCATTAAAATATGCACAGAATTTACCATCTTAACCACTTTTAATTGTACAGTTCTGTAGTGTTTGTTTTTTTTTTGAGACAGAGTCTTGCTGTGTTGCATGGGCTAGAGTGCCATGGCATCAGCCTAGCTCACAGCAACTTCAAACTCCTGGGCTTAAGCGATCCTCCTGCCTCAGCCTCCTGTGGCACTATAGGCACATGCCACCATGCCTGGCAAATTTTTTCTATTTTTAGTAGAGACGGGGGTCTCACTCTTGGCTCAAGCTGGTCTTGAACTCCTAACCTCAGGTGATCCTCCCACCTCGCCCTCCCAGAGTGCTAGGATTACAAGTGTGAGCCACTGTGCCCGGCATGTAGTGTTAAGTATATTCATATTGTTGTGTATCCAATCTGCAGGATTTTTTCATCTTTCAATACTGAAACTCCATACCCATTACCCCCTATCTCTAAGCCCTTGGCAACTACCATTCTACTTTGTTTCTATTATTATTATTATTATTATTTTATTATTATTATTATTTTTTTTTGAGAGAGTCTCACTCTGTTGCCTGGCTAGAA
>RJWJ010001714.1:53399-121054 GCA_004363605.1 Indri indri
ACTCCTGGGCTCAAGCAATCCTACTGTCTCAGCCTCCCGAGTAGCTGGGACTACAGGCATGTGCCACCATGCCCGGCTAATTTTTTCTATATATATTTTTACCTGTCCGATTAATTTCTTTCTATTTTTGGTAGAGACGGGGTCTCGCTCTTGCTCAGGCTGGTCTCGAACTCCTGAGCTCAGAACGATCCGCCCGCCTGGGCCTCCCAGAGTGCTAGGATTACAGGCGTGAGCCACCGCGCCCGGCGGTATTTGTCTTTTTGTGATTGGCTTATTTTACTTAGCATAATATCCTCAAGGTTCGTCCATAATGTAGCATGTGTCAGAATTTTATTTCCTGTTTAAGGCAGAATGATACTCCATTGTATGTATATATCAGCTTGTTTATCCATTTACCTGTCTTACCTTGGTATTCTCTCTCTTTCTCCAAGGTTGTTGAGTTTCTTTCCTTTTTTCTTGGAAATGAAAAAGGCAGAGGTGGGACAGGGTGGAAACCTGCCCTGTAGAAAGTTGGAAGACGTGATGGAGTGGGCATAAACTAATGGGGGGGATGGTAGGAAGCCCTAATCACTTGTGAATGCTGTGTATGGTTTTTGTTTTAATATCGTCCGCCTTAAGTTGCAGATGAGTTACACCATTGTGGGTGCTTTTTTACTTTTCATGGCTTCACTGGTCTGGGAGAGAACAGTGGTTTCAATTGTTCTGGGAATGGGTATTGATGGATACAGGCTTGGCAGAGAAACTCCCTTGGTGAGAGGTGATCAGTCTTCCCTTGGTCCTCCCTTGAAGAGAGTGTGTTTTAGACCATGGATGTTCAGTTCTGACTCCTAGTAATGTTGCTTCTCTGTAGTATACGTAAGATGAATGTATAGCATGCTACATACATTCTCTCTCCATCCCACTGGGGAGTGTCCAGCTGGCTTTTGACTTGGAATGTTTAAAACTAAGAATGCTAAATGACTCTTGATAAAATAAGTTTAACTTCAATACCTCATTTATTTGCTTTCTTTTTTTTTGAGACAGAGTCTCACTCTCTTGCCTGGGCTAGAGTGCTGTGGCATCAGCCTAGCTCACAGCAACCTCAAACTCCTTGGCTCAAGCAATCCTCCTGCCTCGGCCTCCCAGATGGCTGGGACTACAGGCACGCACCACCATGCCCGGCTAATTTTTTCTATTTTTAGTTGTTTGGCCAATTTCTTTCTATTTTGAGTAGAGACGGGGTCTCACTCTTGCTCAGGCTGGTCTCAAACTCCTGAGCGCAAACGATCCGCCCACCTCGGCCTCCCAGAGTGCTAGGATTACAGGTATGAGCCATCGTGCCCGGCCTGTTTGTTTTCTTAATAAATCTTTCAGGGGAAGATGATGTCTGACTTTAAAGTGGTATCATTAAGAATACGGTAAATGTTCATGATTAACGGTTTTAATTGTGGAATCTGGAAGCACTTTGGAAATGTAAATTGGAGTTTTTCTCTTTTATCCTGTCTTCTTCCAATTACAGAAGAAATAAAGGTTCCTGATAAAATGTTGAGAAAATATGGCTGAGGACAAAGAGTAGTGAGGTCTGCTGTGTGTTATGGCCAGTGACGGAATTTTGAAATTTCATACCTGTTCCTGTAAATACTTTTCTTATTTCTGAAAAATACTTAAGAATCACTGCCGGGCGCAGTAGCTCACGCCTGTAATCCTAGAACTCTGGGAGGCCGAGGCAGGAGGATCTCTTGAGCTCAGGAGTTTGAGACCAGCCTGAGCAAGAGCGAGACTCCGTCTCTACTAAAAACAGAAAGAAATTAGCCGGACTACTAAAAATCTGTATAGAAAAAATTAGCCAGGCATGGTGACGCATGCCTGTAGTCCCAGCTATTTGGGAGGATGAGGCAGAAGGATTGCTTGAGTCCAGGAGTTTGAGGTTGCTGTGAGCTGGGCCGATGCCATGGCACTCTAGCCTGGGCAACAGAGCAAGGCTCTGTCTCAAACAAAACAAAACAAAACAAAAAAAGAATCATGTAAAACAACCATTTCGGGGGATTAAAGTAGTGAGTTATGTGCTGTTTTCCTTTTTCAGATCCTGAGAGTCAGACCTTGAAGGAACACTTAATTGATGAACTAGACTATGTACTGGTCCCATCTGAGGCCTGGAATAAATTGCTAAACTGGTATGGCTGTGTAGAAGGCCAGCAGCCCATTGTCAGAAAAGTGAGTATGTGAATTGTCACAAATACTGGTCAGTGTCTGCAGATGCTCCCTGGGGAGTACTGACTAGTGTTGATTTCCTAGGAAAATGAACCCACGTAAGGTGCTTGAGGCCTTGTTTCTGGTTCTCTTTAGAGAACTGTAGTTGTGACTGGTGGTAAGTGAGGCTGCTCACCTAGGATATTACAGTGAGTTGCCTCCAAACATCAGAGCTACCCAGTGGTTTGGATGTGTCCAGTGCTGCCATCAGTGCACTGTCTGGAAGGCTCTATGAGAGAAAGCTCATTTGGGGAATATGGACATACAATAATGTCCTGCTTCTTTATCTTTAAACTTTTCTGGTATCTCTTTTTCATCATCCTTAAGAGTCTTTAACTACACTGTTGAGTAATTAGGTTTTTTTTTGTTTTTTTTTTTTTAAGGAGACAGGGTCTCGTTCTGTTGCCCAGGCTGGAGTGTGGTGGTGCAATCATAGCTCACTGCAGCCTTGAACTCCTGAGTTCAAGTGATTTTTCCACCTCAGCCTTCGAGTAGCTGGGACTACAGGTGTGCACCACCATGCCTGGCTTTTTTTTTTTTTTTTTTTTTTAATAATATTTTGTAGAGGTAGGGCTTTACCTGTATTCTCTAGTCCTCTAGTTTGACAAATCCTGCAAGGCAGGTATCCTGATCCCTACTTAGAGATGAACAATGACTTCTGTTTTGTGCAGTGTCTGGCCTTGTGGGTAAGTTGTGCCTCTTCTGGTAATTAGTTCTGAATTAATGGGTTAATTAGCTTGTGAACTTTGGGTAATGACCATCTGATGGTTATCCCCATATCTACAATAAATGTAGATATGATAGGTAATTTTTCTGTATATTCAGGCATGTATTTTAAGGGGCAAGAGTAGTCGATGAGAGTATACTTCTGCTAAGTCTGAAAGAAGACCTTTCTGTTCAAAGCTGACCTCCTGAGACCTGCCTGGAGGCCCTATTGTCTCATTAAAACTAGTGAGGAATAGGCTTCTCTCTGGTTCTGTTAAGATGCTCTTGTTCGTAATGAGTGGGTAAAAGATTTTTAAACTCTTGGTACAGGCACTGGTGGCTTTAAAAACCTATACTTCTGATCCCTTGATCACTGAAGGAAACTGATTATCATGAAGTTTCTACTCACGATCATCATCAGTAGGTTTGCTACTGATGAGATATGTTGCTTCTAAGACTGCCCAGGTGTGGAGCCATGGCACCTTCACCCCTGCCTCTTGTTCGCAGGTCGTGGAGCATGGCCTGTTTGTCAAACACTGCAAAGTTGAGGTGTATTTGCTGGAACTGAAGCTTTGTGAGAACAGTAACCCCACCAATGTGCTGAGTTGCCATTTCAGTAAAGCAGACACCATTGGTGAGCACCTGGGCTGGGGTCCCACTTATTGGGTGAGAGAGTGCAGGGCATTGTGGCTGATGGGAAGGAAGCTGGGGTGCCCTCTTCATATTTTCTACACAGATCTTCTCAGGCTGTGGTTGCCAGTCCTGACCTGGGAGTCTATTCCCTAGGGATTCTCGTGAAGAGCCAAGCCTGGGAATCATGTTCTATAGAACACTCATGAAGAGTGAATGAAGATGAAGTAATGTAGATTCAGAGAAGTTAAAAAGTAACTTAATAAAAAAATTATTATTAAAAAAATCTCAGCAAGAAAGTGGCAGAGCTAGCTTTTGAAACCAAATTTGTCTTAAGTCCAAAGATAAGCTTTCTCACTTTCTATGTTGCTTTTGTGCTATAAATGGGAACCACATCATCAGAGAAGAAGGATAGGCAAAGTTTCTGGGCATATGAATGCAAAAGGATGCCCATGGAAGATGATTGGGGTTATCAAGGGCCTGAGGTCAATCGGAACTTTTGATCCAAAGCACCTGTGGGCATCCAAAAAGGAAGGAGGGTGAGCATTGGTTTTCTATGGCTGTCTTTAGCCTTGCATCTGGAGAAGGCCCTGAGTAATGTTTTCTGCCTGTCTTTAGCGACTATCGAGAAGGAGATGCGAAAGCTGTTCAACATCCCTGCGGAGCGTGAAACAAGGCTCTGGAACAAATACATGAGCAACACCTACGAGCAGTTGAGCAAGCTAGACAACACTGTCCAGGATGCTGGGCTATACCAGGGTCAGGTAGGAGGGCCCAGGCCTGCCCCAGCAGGCAGCTCTGCCCAGGGCGTGTGCTTAGAACCATCTGGTTCTAAGCATGTTGGATGTGCAGTGGTTTGAACTCTCCTGATTTAGTTTTCCCTTTCACTCAGGTGCTAGTCATTGAGCCTCAAAATGAAGATGGCACGTGGCCCAGGCAGACCCTGCAGTCAAAGTAAGTGAACTTTATCTCCCTTGTGTCTGGGCTCATTTATGTAAGAGAGACAGTCTTTCCTGAGTTAGTTACTTGTACTAAGAAAAGTTGTTCTGAATCAGATGAAAAAAACATACTCAGTTTCATATCCAGAGTCCTCAATCCCGGATGAAGACCCCGGCCTTTCGTAAACAGCATGCCATTTAAGGGAAACCTGTCAGGGTATCTCAGCAAGGTGGTGAGCATCTCTTTGTTGAGAATGAGAGGAGGAGGAAGAGATCTGAGGGGCCATGATCTGAGATTGCTGCTCTGCCAAGAGCTGGCTTTGTTATTTGTCAGGTTCTTTCATTTTCTCCACCTGTAGTTAGAGGCTTTGATGGAAAAGAGGAGGGCTCAGGCATGGGGTCTTATGTGTGACTTTAAGGTGATAGGTGGATTCCATCCCACTCTATCCAGTGGCCATTGTTGCCCTTTAGCTTGCTAGGGGATTTCTTCAGTTACTAATCTTGGACTCCAGGTGCATCTATCTGAGGAGATGTTTATGTGGTATGTGGAACTGTGCATGTTTTTAGAAGGGGAAAGAAAGAAATGATAAATATTCCTTATAATGTAAATTAGGAAAATCATGTCTGCGTTCCAATAGTTATGGGGACAATGTTGGACTCTTCCCTTTTTCCTCAGTCAGGCTTTGGACTGTGACCATTACATAGTGATGGGCTCATAGTTCAATTTGAGAACCATGAAAATCACAAGCCTTCTCTTGAGAAACATGCATGAAGACACAACATTTTGCAAACAGTTTCAGGGGTTTCATAGACCCCCTGAAACCCAGCCACAGACTCCAGTTTAAGAAACCTTGGTCGCTGGTTCCTGACAAGATGACAAAATATCTGTGGTAGGCAGAATAATGCTCCCTCCACCAAGATGTCTATATTGTAAAACCCAGAACCTGTGAATATGTTAGTTTACATGTAAAACCCAAAACCTATGAATATGTTAGTTTACATGGCAAAAGGGACTTTGCAGATGTGATTAAGGATCTTGAGACTGTGAGATTGTCCAGGCAGGCCCAGTGTAATCACAAGGGTCCCTGTGAGTTAAAGAGGGAGGCAGGAGAATCACACAAGGAGGTGTGAGGATGGAAGCAGAGTCAGGGTGATGAAATGTGAGAAAGACTCAACTGGCCATGAGCCAGACAATGCAAGCAGCCTTTAGAAGTCCCTAAAGCCTTCATGAAGGAATTCAACCCTGCCAACACTTCGATTTTAGTTCAGAGAGAACCATTTAGGATTTCTGACCTTCAGAACTGCAAGATAATAAATTTGTGTTGTTTTAAGCCACTGAGTTTGTGGTAATTTGTGACAGCAGCAATAGGAAACTAATACAGCCCAGACAGCCATCGCCCTTCTTGGAACTGGAAATGCCATAGAACTAAGAGAAAATAACATAAAAACTGCAAGATCCCCCCACGGAAACAAAAGGTGGTTGAATCGCAGTCTGTGAGGTAGGTTGGTAGCTCAGAGCAGTCCTGGCCAGGGGAAACCATTTTAGCTGTGCCTTTTTCTCTTCTCAACATTGCTTCTCCTTATTCCCCCCACAGTCAGAGGCTTAAGAGAGTCCAGTGAAAGGAGAGAGCTTTTGGAAAAGAGCAGTGCCTCATTGAAATTACCTGAGATTAGAATCTCCTGGTAAGATATGGGCAATGGGGAGTGAGCCCAGAGTGGAATTCCTGAGGTATATCGCCCTTCCTCACTACCCCACGTAGTGTCAGACACTGGTGTAGGCACTGGAAATACTGTGATGAAACAGACAATCTCTTTATCCTTGAGGAGCAGAAAAATACATAAATAAGAAAATCATATGTGTCCAATGTTTATATATAAAAAAAAATATATTAAAAAAATGGAGAAAAATCAGGGAGAAGAATTAGCAAGTCCTGGGCTTTTGGGAAGGGGCAGATTTAGACAGGATAATGGGGAAGCCTCAATGAGGTGTCATTTGAACACAGTCATGAAGAAGGTAAGGAAGTCAGCAATGAGTGTGGTACTTAATGGGGACAATAACATTGTACGGTAGAGGTGACAGTAGCCACAGAAGTCCTGAGGCAGAAGCATGCCCGGTTGAAAACCAGCAGAAGTTTGTTGTGGTTGGAGCTAAGGGGCATGATAGGAGGGTGGGAGAGGATGAGGCCCAGGAGTTGAGGAGGTGGTAGGCCCCCTGGTCCTTGTGAGACTCAGGTTCCAACTTTGCCTCTATGTGAGGTAGGAGCCTGTTGGGGGGTACAGTGAATGGAGCAGCAGTGCCATCTCATCTGGTAAGCAGCCCACAGGGAGTCAGAACGAGAGGCTGACAAGGGTAGTCAGCATAAAAGCAAAATGACAAATTGACAGCTGGTGCTAGTTGGAGCAGAATTCATGTTCCTGGAATCACAAGAGGATGGAATAAGCATAATAAATATTGTCAAGAAAATGGGGACATGGGTACATGAAACAGGAATAAGTATGTAAACTTGGAAACAAAGAATTCAGAGGATGGGTTGAGTAGCAAAATGGCTGTAGCTGAAGACTCAGTGAACATGGGCTGGTTGAATTCTAGAAGGCATTATGAAGGGGTAAAGAGGTGGAAGATAAAAGAAGAAAGGTTGTGCTGTGGAGGATATCAGGATGCATATTTCCATATCAATATGTATCTGTATGTCACTATCAACATAATAGGGATTTCAGAAGCAGAGAGGAAATGACAGGACAAGGGGAAGAAAATGTTATAAGAAATACTGACCCAAGAATTTCTCAGAAATCATAAAAGAGAAAAGATCTTAAATTTTTTTTTTAGCTAAATGTAGCAGTGGGGGGTTATATACCAACTTTAGTGACACTAATAAGTTTTGATAACCCACTACCATCAGACCAACCATAAAGATCTTAAATATAAAGAATACCAAACATGACATATCACCCAAACCTAGACACAGTAGGGTGAAATTAACAACAAAGATGAAGAGAAAATTCCAAATCACTTTGAAAGAAAAAGTCTCTTATAAAGGAATAAGAAGCAGATCGATATCAGACTTCTCAACAGCAACAGTGGATCTAAGGGATACTTTTCAAGGGTCAAAAGCAGTTTAGAAATGTATATCCTGCTTCACTATTATTTAAATGTAAAGATGAAATAATTTTTATGTTCAGAATATCAGGTTCGAAAAAAAAAATAATTTTTCTCTGACAAGGTTTTCCACACAGAACTCCTTTATTTTTTATTTTATTTTAATTTAATTTAATTTAATTTTTTATTTATTTATTTATTTTTGGGACAGAGTCTCACTCTCTTGCCTGGGCTAGAGTGCTGTGGTGTCAGCCTAGGTCATAGCAACCTCAAACTCCTGGGCTCAAGCGATCCTTCTGCCTCAGCCTCCCGGGTAGCTGGGACAACAGGCATGTGCCACCACGCCCGGCTAATTTTTTTCTATTTTTATAGAGATGGGGTCTTACTCTTGCTCAGGCTGGTCTCAAACTCCTGAGCTCAAGTGATCCTCCTGCCTCGGCCTCCCAGAGTGCTAGGATTACAGGTGTGAGCCACCTCGCCCAGCCCACGCAGAACTCCTTTAAAAACCTCTTGGAAGAAGTATTGCTAGAGTCCAGGGGAACGCAGTAAAATCCATAAGGTGTGAGGGTGAGTACACAACTAGTGAAGTGCTTTCTTGATCAGAAAAGCAAGGACCTTAGGACTTCAGAGTAAGCAAAAATTTCTTACAGAAGACAGCGACACCAACTATAGAGGAGGAAGTGGGTAGAGTTTTAAATTAAGAACGTCTATTCATCAAAGAGTAAAAAGGCAAGCCACAGAGTAGGAGAAGATATTTGCAATACATATGTCTCATAAATTACTTGTATCCGGAATCTCAAAGAAACCCCTGCTGGTTAATAAGAAAAAGTCAGACAAGCCCACTAGAAAAAGAGGCAAAAAAATGTAGAATGATATGCATATTCTGCAACTCAGTGATCCTACTCCTAGGCATACAGCCAATAGAAATATATCCCACGTTCACTTGACCTGTTCAGGGATGTTTGTGGTAGCACTGCTTGTCATCATCGCAAACTTTGAAGCTAACCCATATGCCTACCAACTGTAGAATGGATAGGTAAATTGCAGTATATGTACACAGTAGAGTTCTGTATATTAGTTCACAGCAACATCAAGTCTCAGAAACAGTGTTGAATGAGAGAAGGTGGACACAAAGCAGGGCATACTATATGATTTTGTTGACATAAAGTTTAATAACAGGCAAAATTAACCTCTGGGGTTCAAGGATAGTGGTGACTTTTGACAAAAATTGTGACTAAAGGGAGCATGAGAAAGACACCTGGGGGCCTGGCACTGTCACTTGGTCTAGGTACCAGTTACACAGATGTATTCACTTGGTGCAAATTTCTTGATTTTTGTACACATGAGTTGGGTACTTGTCTATATAATACTACTACTTTTTTTTTTTTTTTTCTTCAGACAGTCTCACTCTGTTACCCAGGCTAGAGTGCCCTGGCATCAGCCTAGCTGACAGTAACTTCAAAGTCCTGGGCTCAAGTGATCCTCCTGCCTCAGCCTCCCTGGTAGCTAGGATTACAGGTGCTCACCACCACACCGGGCTAATTTTTTGTTTCTATTTTTAGTTGCTCAGCTAATTTTTTCTATTTTTAGTAGAGACAGGGTCTTGCTCTTGCTCAGGCTCGTCTCAAACTACTGATCTTAAGCGATCCTCTTGCGTTGGCCTCCCAGAGTGCTAGGATTACAGGTGTGAGCCACCTGGCCTGGCTGGTACTTGTCTATATAATACTTCAATAAAAAGTTTAAAAATAGGCTGGGCACAGTGACTCATGCCTATATTCCCAGCACTTTGGGAGGAGGCAGAGGTTGGGAGGATCACTTTAGTCTGGGAGTTCGAGACCAGCTTGGGCAACACAATAAAACTTCGTACTTACAGAAAAAAAAGTTTAATAAAATAATCAAGGCTTAAGAAAGCAACTAATATTCATAACAATCCAAAGGTAAATTCTGGGTAATCCCAATGTGGAAGACAGGTGAGGGGACGGGCGGTAATAAAGAGCAGAGAAACATGAGAATGTCCTGAACTGCTTCTCTCATGGGACAGGAAAGGTAAATATAAGTTTGGGAATTTATCGGGGAAAGTAAAAATAGCTAAAGCTTCTAATAAATTAATGAAACAACTAGTAGAAATATAAAACTAGAATTTATAACTTTGAAACACGTGGTTTCAGTTGGGAAAGGTTTGCTGGCAGGTAACAAAGACCTAAAAATTAGTGTGTTAAACAAAATGAAGACTTATATCTTTATAAAACAATTTCTGAGGTAGGCAGTTAGTGCCAGCTACATCGCATTATTCGAAACCTAGCTGCTTTGTCCTATTGTTCTATTGTGTGTGGCTTCTACTTCTAAGGTGGCCACCTTCTGGTCCAGGGTGACTTCTAGAGCTGCAGTAATTAGACTTGCATTCCAGTAGCTGGGAGAGGGAAGAGGGAAGAGGGAAGGAGGGCATACCCCTTCCTTTTAAAGACATTTCTCAGAAATTATATATCAAACCTCCCTTTTCATCTCTGGCCAATCATGTGACGATACTTGGCTTCCAGGGAGGCTGGGAAGTGCCTTTTAGTAAGACTGCATGGTGTCCAGCCAAGAGTTGGGATTTTTAAACTAAAAAAGAAGGGAAGAATTGCTATTAGGGGACAACTAGCAGACAACCTGCAATAGGAAATTTAATGGAAGGCAAGAAAGAAGGGGGAAAAAAACTACTAAAAAGTACAGTAATTAGAAAACTTGAAATAAGGAGACTGAATTAAGTTCAATTAAGTCTAATAACAATATTAGAATCACAGTAGGTAGGTTAAACTCACTGACCAAAAGACAAACTTGGCCAGGTTTGGTGGCTCATGCTTATAATCCCAGCACTTTGGGAGGCTGAGGCAGGAGGATCGCTTTCTTTCAACCAGAAGTGTTGTCTCTTTTAAAAATTGACAGGTCTTGGATATGTGTAATGGTTTGTATGGATTTTTGCTCTTTTAAGCTTAAGGCAATAGAACAAATCACCAGTGAATATAGTTACTGAAAAGGAGAGTGTCAGGCTACATATCTTGATTTTCTGTACCTCAGAATTTGAACTGTCCTGTAATACCTGCCTTCAGTCCCAAGATGACTGAGTCTGCCATTGCATATCAGATCAGCCTTGGGCAGCATACTTTCCTGCCTTCATAGGAGGCTGGGAAATGATGTTAGACATCACACTGGACAGGCCTGAAATGCATGCTTAAGTTTCCTGTGTGGTGGAAGACAATGGCCTAGACTCTGGTGAGTCTCACTTAATGCCGTTGCCTGAGTTCTTGGACTCCTTTGTAGTGTGAGGATGAGGCTGTGTGAAGCAAATTCTCTTCAGGATTACAGATCGTGCATTTCCCCATGGGAAGGTGAGAGGTGGGGGAGTCCTCTTTCCCTCTCCCTCACTGTGACCTCAGTGTGTAGGAGAACTTGGTCCCCGATGCCCACTTAGGCCCCTGGATAATTTCTTGATGTCTGCCCACTGCTGGTGTGGGTATAGGATCATACCTTATCTTTGCTGCCGTGTTTCACTTTCTTCTCACAGGGAAGCCTGATTGAGGTCAGATCCCATGAAGCTGAGTACTGCGCTGGGACAGCACATCTTCTCAATCATTTTCTGTATTCTAAAAATAACCCAGTATTCTAGAAGGAAAATCACAGTTCCGCATACTCGAAGCAATGCAGAAGGATTCTCTCTCTCTCTCTCTCTCTCTCACTCTCACTTTCTCTCCCTCCTCCCCCCTTTGCCTTGCCTTGCCTCCCCCTCCCCTTCCCCTTCCTCTCTCTTCTCCTCTCCTCTCTTCTCCTCTCCTCTCTTCTTCTCTCCCCTCCCCTCCCCTCCCCTCCCTCTGAGTCAATAGAGTCTCACTCTTTTGCCCAGGCTAGAGTGAGTGCCATGGCGTCAGCCTAGCTCACAGCAACTTCAAACTCCTGAGCTCAAGTGATCCTCCTGCCTCAGCCTCCTGAGTAGCTGGCACTATAGGCATGCGCCACCATGCCCGGCTAATTTTTCTGTATATTTGAAGTTGTCCAGGTGATTTCTTTCTATTTTTCTAGTAGAGACGGGGTCTCGCTCTTGCTCAGGCTGGTCTCGAACTCCTGAGCTCAAACGATCCTCCCGCCTCGGCCCCCCAGAGTGCTAGGATTACAGGCGAGAGCCACCACGACGGGCCTTCTATATGTTCTTATTCTAGTACATTGATAAAATTAATAGCAATTTAAGATTTGAAGCAATTAGGCCTTGAATTAATTAACTAATCAGAAAGTAGGAATAAATCTAAAATAAGAGTCTGCAAAAAATATTGAAACGTGAGTTTGAAACAGAGAGGTTACTCACATTTGGCAAATTTGAAGAAACAAAAGTAATTCCTCTTGAATGGCATAATGAAACCAAATTGCCATTTTCCTGTTCTAGTGTCTTTATAGCCAACTGTTTAATTTGTGTCAAGCATTTTTCAAGAAAGCCATCTCTTATTGCCGTTTTTCCTATGCCATTCACTGGAAACTCTTAAAATTCAGGGAAGCTTATGATTTGTAAATCAAGCCAGGATGCCCTTAAGATCAACCTGGTAGTTTATCACACTAAAGAGTCAGTATATGACCATGTGGACTAATGAGACAGGAAGACCAATTGGTTTCTTTACTCTTTCTTAAATAAAAATTTATCTTGAAATAGCATGAAAACAGGTTTTTTGCAATTTATTTTAAGTAACTGAATATGGAGAATGTTTATTTGTTGAGAAGAGACCTAAGGCATTAAATAGGGCTTGCTCTTTGTAAAAAGTCAGTGGCATTGTTTTTGCTTCTCTCTCCCAGATCAAGCACTCTGCCTAGCAGAAATTTTACTACCTCTCCAAAATCATCAGCAAGTCCCTATTCCTCAGTGTCTGCCTCTCCCATTGCAAATGGTGGTAGCACTAACACCTCTGGGATGCACAGTTCCGGTATCAGCAGGGGGTAAGAGCAGGCGTTTCACTTTGCTTCCCTTCCCTGTGAGTCCTTTCCCAGGATATACCCGGAGAGCTCATTTGCTGCTACACTAAGCATAGTGGAGTTAGAGTTCCCCACAGGAACGTGCTGCATGTGGTTTCTCGCTCCATTTCATACCCATGGTAAAGTGTGCTTCCTGTTTCTGACATGCGCTGCTTGTCCTCCTGCGAGCTGGTATTTTCCCCACAGCTTAACTCACTGGTGGTCTTGGGTCGGGGGGTGTCACTGCATTTGTTTGTGAAGGGATGGGCTGGCCATATGACAGAATAGCTGTGAGGGGACAGTTCTCAGCTGTAGATGGCCATGATCATTTCTCCATGTGTTTCAGGAGCACCTGCCACATGGCATAGACAAGGTGGAAGAAGAAATTGAGGCAAGAGTGTGCATGACCACTCAGGCCCAGTCAAGGCTGGGTGTGGCCTGGTGGGCAGTGGCAGATATAAGCTCTTGATCTCAGTAACTAAAATGTTCTTCCCTAAAGTCACCTGGCCATCTTCTGGAGGGATACAAAATTAGCATTTGGCAAAGCCTAAGAGAGGAAAATTCAAATAGCATTTCTTTCCTTAAGGGTGTTGCTTACCAGCTGTTAGCACGTCAAGTCAATGGTGGGGGCGGGTCTGGAGGGCTGGAGAGGGGAGTAGAGAGAACTTGCATCATGGGGTTACTACCAGACATGAGTTCTAGAAGCCCTAGAAGAACCCCAGAAGGCATCCTGAGGACATGTGTGTAGCAGTTGCTTTTATTGTTGATGTGGGTTGTGTTTTCCAGTGGATCTGGCTTCTCTGCTTCGTATAATTGTCAGGAGCCCCCATCGTCTCATATACAGCCTGGACTCTGCGGACTTGGAAACTTGGGGAACACCTGTTTCATGAACTCTGCTTTGCAGGTACAGGGGAAAGTGCCATCCAAATAACACTGTCTTGAGGCTTGGGTGGGAGAGGCCTGCAAAGGTGCTGGGTGGATCCTCTCCCAGGGGTCTCCCACCTGCCCCTTCCATTCCTTCTGTTTTTAATTTCTTTGTTTCTTTTTTTTTTTTTTAGCGCCCTTAGTCTGTTCAGTTTCTACTCCCTGTTAGTGCGTCAGTGATCTCTTGGCTGGCACAGAATAGCTTCAGTGTTTGTGGCCCCAAAATGTCTTCTAAATCAGTTTTATGTTTGGTTTTACAGTAAAAGCATTTTGAATTTTGTTTACAATTGGGGTATGATCTACATAGAAAGTACTGAAGTACTTGCCTGGATGGTCTCTGATGGGATGAGAAGAACTAAAGAGTAGCTGATGCCAAGTTAAATTATGTCCTGCTGAAAGCTGACTACCTTTTCACCAAAAGTATCTGTCTTACCCCATCCCCCTTACTGGAGAAAATCCTAAAATCCTCCCTTTGAAACCTTATTTATTCATTCATCAAATATCAAACATTATTCATTCATCAGATATATTGTGTGACAGCACTGTGACGGATATGGGCTACAAGCAGTTAGAGTCCAACTTCAAAATTAGGAAGGCACAGTTCTCAAGACTGCTCTCACTTCCGAAACGAGCTACAAGTTTGAAGGTTCCCAAGATCACCCTCAGTTTTGATAATTTGCTAGAAGGGCTCAAAGAACTCACTGAAAGCTATTATACTGATGATGATGGTTTATTGTAGGAAAAGGATACAGATTAAAGTCAGCCAAGGGAAGAAGCAAATAGGGCAGAATCTAGGAGGGTTCTAGTTCATTCATTTGATGAATGAATAAACAAAAATTCAAGCTTCTATTGTTCTCTACTTGTGAAGTCAGAACTTATTACTTTCCTGGCATTGAGATATAATGATATGCATGGAGTGCTTGCAGCCATGGAAGCTCACTCAAGCTTTGATGTCCAGAATTTTATTGATACCTCGTTACATAAGTATGATTGATTGATCGTGCAGGTGGACTGACCCCACGTGACCAAAAGTCCCTACTCTAAGTCACATTATTGGTCTTTCTGGAATGGCTAGCCCTCACCCTAAGAGTATATACAGGTGTGGTCAGCCTCCCCACCACCTTCAAAATTGTATTAATATTTTATCCAATATGACCCAAGGCCTACCAGGCAAACAAAGATACTCCTATCTGGCATAACATTCCAAAGGTCAGTAGATTACTTACCAGAAGCCAAGAGCAAAAGCTAGACCTTTTCTTTGGCCAAGGCAAAATTCTTTACTACACATGGTGACTAAATGGTGAGCAATCAGACATGCTTTGTCCTCACAAGACTTACAATCTAACTTTGAATTTTCTCAGAGTATGAGAGAAAAGATAAAAGATTTGTTAAAAGATTAGTTAACTCTTGGGTTTGGAAATAATTTTTCTTTACTCATGGTGAGGTGGGAATAGCCTAGTACTGAATAAAAGAGACCTGAGATTTGGCTTTTCATGGATAAGTTTTCTCAACTCTTTGGGCCCTCAATTTTCCTCATCTGTTGAGTGAGGATAATAATAATGAGGAGTTTCATAGCTCTAGATGTAAATATTCAGGGGAAAAAGGTTAAAATTTGATGATTTATCTGTCTCATGATGCTAGGAAAAGAACAAATGAAACCCAAAGGAAGCAGAAGGAAGGAACTACTAGAGATAGGAACAGAAATGAGTGAAATAGAAGATTTTACAGTTCAGCCAAATATGATCCTCTGAAAAAACTGATAAGCCCCTAGGAAGAATAATCAGGAAGAAAAGAGAGAAAATACCAATGACTAATGCCAGGGATGAGTAAAGGAGTATCACTATAAATCCTATAGACATTAAAAAAGTTACTAGAGGATAGTAAAACTCTTTGTATGCTTTTTGACAGTTTAGATGAGATGGATGAGTTTTCTTGAAAAGCACAATTTATCCAACTCACACAAGAAGAAATAGAAAATCCGACTAGTGCCTAGTTTGTTAAAGAAATTAAAAGCCTTACAGCAAAGAATATTCTTGTTCTGGATGGCATTACTAGTGAATGTGCTCAAAGATCTAAGGGAGAAATGATACTAATCATATCCAAACTCCCATGGAGAAGAAGGAGAGACAGCTCCTCAAATCATTTTTCGAGGCAGCATACTCTGATACCAAAATCTGATAAGGAGTTTTAAAAAAAGAAAGAAAAAAAATGACTGTCTTCCTTTGTTCCTTCTCCACTCCCACTGCTTCACTTGAACAGGAAAAAAAAAAGACTGTCATATCTCATGACCATAGATACACATAACCTAAATAAAATATTAGCAAATCAAATTCAGTAATAATAAAAGTGATAACATATAACCAAATGAAGGTTGTGCCAAGAGAATTAGATTGGTTTAACACCTGAAAAATTAGTCAGTGTCATTTAACGTAGTAACAGAATAAAGGAAAAAACTATCTGATTATCTCAATAGAAATGCAGAAAAAGCATTTGATAAGATGCAGTGCCCAAATTCATTTTTGCATTTGAAGGGTTAAAATTAGTATACACTTGTTTAATGGTATTATTTATTGGCCTCTGTACTATCTAATTATTATTATTACTAATTACTATTTACTATTACTATTTACTATTATTGGCTTCTGTACTATCTAATTATTTCTCCTCCCCCCCCCCAATGTTTTTGCTCTATAGTAAGACATTTGCCTTCAGCTTATTTATATTTTGTCTTCTCATGAAACATTGGAATTTCCCAGTCCCTTCCATTAAGTAAAAATTATCTTAAAAATTATTACCTTCCATTGAATAAAAAATTATTCAGCTTTTGCCCTCAGGTAGCAGAGATGAAGTCTTAGGCAATGCACATGAGATCCTCTCAGAATTTGTCCTTATGAAGTTCGCTGCAAGGGGTCCATCAGCTTGGTGTCCTTGAATCCATGCCTTACTGTTGTTAGCCTTCAGAAAATCTGCTGAGTGCCTCATTTTGTTGGGGTTGACCCTCAGTGGCCCTTTAGAACTTGGTTTATCTTGTAAATCTGTGTGTTCCCTAGAAGGGGTGTACGCTCTGATCGTGTTCTGTTTCAGTGCCTGAGCAACACCGCACCACTGACCGACTACTTTCTCAAAGATGAGTATGAAGGCGAAATCAACAGAGACAACCCTCTGGGGATGAAGGGGGAGATTGCAGAGGCCTACGCAGAGCTCATAAAGCAGATGTGGTCTGGAAGGGATGCTCACGTGGCACCTCGCATGTTCAAAGTAGGTTGAGATACATACAGGTTGAATATCCCTTATCTGAAATGTTTAGGACCAGAAGTGTTTTGGATTTCGGATTTTTTCAGATTTTGGTGTGTTTGCATTATACTCACTGGTTCAGCATCCCTAATCCAAAATATCCAAAATCCAAAATGCTCCATCGATTATTTCCTTTGAGCGTGTTATCTCAGTGCTCAAAAAGTTTTGGATTTTGGAGCATTATGGAGTTCAGATTTTCAGATTAGGGTTACTCACCTGTACTTCCTTTTTCCTGTATGAGGAGAATGGTTTAGTGTTATGATCTGGCATTCCTTTACTTGAATTTTGGGATTAAGATGGGGTCTGAGACTAAAAGCACTACATTGTCAAACCCCTTTTTTCTGTCATGCAGTCAATTTAGCACAAGTATACACTTATCTTTTTTGGGGGGGGTTGGGGGGACAGGGTCTCACTCTGTAGACCAGGCTAGAGTGCCATGGCATCAGCCTAGCTCACAGCAACCTCAAATTCCTGGGCTCAAGTGATCCTCTTGCCTCAGCCTCCCGAGTAGCTGGGACTACAGGCATGTGCCACCATGGCTGGCTAATTTTTTCTATATATTTTTAGTTGTCCAGATCATTTCTTTCTATTTTTTTAGTGGAGCCGGAGTCTTGCTTTTGCTCAGGCTGGTCTCGAACTCCTAAGCTCAACGATCCACCTGCTTCGGCCTTCCAGAGTGCTAACATTACAGGCATGAGCCACTGCGCCCGGCCTACACTTACTTTTTTTTTTTTTTTTTTTTGAGACAGAGTCTCACTCCCTTGCCTGGGGTGAGTGCCGTGGCGTCAGCCTAGCTCACAGCAACCTCAAACTCCTGGGCTCAAGCAATCCTACTGTCTCAGCCTCCCGAGTAGCTGGGAGTACAGGCGTGTGCCACCATGCCCGGCTAACTTTTTCTATACATATTTTTAGCTGTCCAATTAATTTCTTTCTATTTTTGGTAGAGACAGGGTCTCGTTCTTGCTCAGTCTGGTCTCGAACTCCTGAGCTCAGAACAGTCCTCCCGCCTTGGCCTCCCAGAGTGCTAGGATTACAGGTGTGAGCCACCGCGCCTAGCCCACTTACCTTTTTGTAAACACACACACACACACACCCCCCACTCCTGAGGGTTTCTTTGTGTCGCCCAGGCTAGGGTTCAGTGGTGCTATCATAGCTTGGTACAGCCTCACAGGCCTAGGCTAAATTGATCTTCCTGCCTCAGCCTCCCAAGTAGCTGGGACTACAGGCATGCACACTATGCCTGGCTAATTTTTTTTTTTTTCTTTAGAGACAAGGTCTCACTATATTTATTGCCCAGTCTGGTCTTGAACTCCTGGCCTCTGGTGATGTTCCCACCTTGGCCTCCCAAATTGCTGGTGTTGCAGGCGTGAGCTACGGCATCCGGCCCATTGTTGTCTTAAATGTTCTCAGTGCCCACCTCTGGGCTGTAATGCCCCAGAAGTCATTTGTAAGCTTGTTAGTCAGAATGCTGTATTCTGTGGTGGCAGTATTCATATGGTCATTGTCCTAAGCTAGGCTATAAAAATTCAGTTTAGGCCGGGCTTGGTGGCTCACACCTGTAATCCCAGCATTCTGGGAGGCCGAGTCAGGAGGATTGCTTGAACTCAGGAGTTTGAGACCAGCCTGAGCAAGCATGAGACCCCATCTGTACTGAAAATAGAAATAGTTAGCTGGATGTGGTGGCTACTCAGCTGGATGTGGTCCCAGCTACTCAGGAGGCTGAGGCAGGAGAATCGCTTGAGCCCAGGAATTTGAGGTTGCAGTGAGCTGTGATGATGCCACTGCACTCCACCCGAGGTGATAGAATGAGACTGTGTCTCAGGAAAAAAAAAAAAAGTTCAACTTTCAGTATCATCTGCAGGCTACTCCCAGGTTTTCTGAGCCTGGACCACCCTACATCCCTATTGTTTGAGTTGGCACCACTAAGTTAGGAACTGGGCTGACCATTCTTAGGAAGGTGATGTGAGGGGCAGTTCTTACTGGGGTTCCCTCAGCCAGGAAGATTTGGGAGGTTATGGGTGGGTACTTGGCGCAGCTTGGGCTTTCCATTCCCCTAAATGTTTTTTCTTGCTGCGGGGGTGGGGATGCTTTGCTTTCATATGCTGACATCTGAGAAATCCTGTTTAGCCTGCACCTCTGGGGTTTGAGGAGCCTCTATGAAGCATGTGATAAGAAAGAGGTGTGTATTTGTGATTCAAAGAGGAGTCAAAGACTCTGAACCAGAGAAGAACATTGTAGAAGGATTCATGTCAGTATTTGGATGTGGCTACTCAAGGTGCCACCCTTCCTCCCTAGTGGTTAGGGCCATGGCCCGGGTTCCAGGTCCTTTGTTGTCCTGGCTCTCTTGTGTGAGCCAGCCTTCTCCCTGGTGGAAACCACTGGCCTCCTGTAGGCTCTTCAGGAGTTAATCAGGCTCCTCTGCTAGGTGGTATTCTCTCTTACTGCCTAGCTGACTCTGCAAAGCTATTTTTGATGACAATTTCCCGTTTGATTTCACTGGTTCCTTATATATTGTGCCTTCGGATGCTGTTGCTTTTGTTGTAGACCCAAGTGGGACGTTTTGCCCCTCAGTTTTCTGGCTACCAGCAACAAGATTCTCAGGAGCTGTTAGCCTTTCTTCTAGATGGATTGCATGAAGATCTGAACCGAGTAAAGAAGAAGCCCTACCTGGAGCTGAAGGATGCCAATGGGCGGCCAGATGTGGTATGATATTGAATATGTCTGAACAATAATATTCCAAAGAAGCTGCCTCCTACTGATAGTATAGGAATATCCTTTTGGTTTTTGAGTATTAGTATTAGGGCCCTACTTGCCTCTCACTGTTGCTAGTGATGGGGCTGTGGTCTCTGGTAGAGAAACACATTCCAGGTCAGAAAGGGCCTAACTCTTATAACTCCTGATGCTCCCTCTTGAGCTTTTTCAAATTAGAGTGAGATTGTTTAGTATTTCATTGGTGAACTAGAGATTAGGGTGCTCTGAAAATTAAAGTGCCTGTAGTGTGGGCCTTTAGGATTATTACTACTCTCATTAAAATCCATCCATGATTATTAAAACAATTTGTTATTAATGTTTTTAGGGCATTTATACTTTTTTGCCTTCATTTTCTGATCTATGAAAGAGGAATTTAGTATTTCAGCTATTCTATCCCATTGGGATGATCAATATGAATGCTTTATTTATTTATTTATTTTTTTGAGACAAAGTCTCACTCTCTTGCCCGGGGTGAGTGCAGTGGCGTCAGCCTAGCTTACAGCAACCTCAAACTCCTGGGCTCAAGCAATTCTACTGTCTCAGCCTCCCGAGTAGCTGGGACTACAGGCATGCACCACCATGCCCGGCTAATTTTTTCTCTATATATTTTTAGCTGTCCAATTAATTTCTTTCTATTTTTGGTAGAGACGGGGTCTCGCTCTTGCTCAGGCTGGTCTCGAACTCCTGAGCTCAGAACAATCCTCCTGCCTCGGCCTCCCAGAGTGCTAGGATTACAGGCGTGAGCCACCGCGCCCGGCCGATATGAATGCTTTAAAGTAGCATTTAGATCTTAATGGAAATACCATGATTTAGCTGAACTTTAGTGTAGGTTAAAGCCTTACTTTTGGATCATTAGAAATACCATGGGAAGATTTGCTTGCCCTGGTCAGGTCTGTGTGCCTACAGTGCTCTCAGGGTTCTGTTTTCCATCAGAGGACACACAGACCTGTTATTTCCTATAGATCCCATGTTGACGCTGAATTTAAAAGTGTGGGATTGGGTGCAGAAGTGGCATGTAGTGTGAGTATGATCGGCTGAGTTCTGGCCCTCACTGGCCTGGACCAGGCTCTTGGCTATACAGACTACCTCTTGGTCCATTTCAGGGTTTGTTGGGAATCATCCTGTATGCAGGGGGAAAGGACTGAGAGATGTTGAGAATGTACTGTCTATCCCTTCTCCTTCCAGGTGGTGGCAAAGGAAGCCTGGGAGAATCACAGGTTGAGAAATGATTCTGTGATTGTGGACACTTTTCACGGCCTCTTCAAATCTACTTTGGTTTGCCCAGAATGTGCTAAGGTTTCTGTGACATTTGACCCATTTTGCTATCTTACGCTCCCACTGCCTTTGAAGAAAGATCGAGTTATGGAGGTCTTCCTCGTTCCTGCTGACCCTCACTGCAGACCTACCCAGGTAACAGAATGCACACCTCGTGGCACCCCTTACTGTGGGTAGTCTCCAGACCCTGATGGGATTACTGCTACCTGCTGCATTAGAAACTCCGTTGGCTGCCTCTGGGTCCCCTTGGTGCTTGCCCGAACGGGTGCCCTTGCCCTCTATCACACCTTTGTGTAATCCCGTAATATTCAAGGCCTATTGTGAAGGTCTCTGGGCTTTTGATCACTTTTTTTCCCATGCTCCATTCACACAAGTAAAGTAACCTGGTTGACCTGTTAAGTGGTCCTTGAATCTGAATGTTGGAGAATCAGAAGCAGGGTACTTTTCTTAGTCAGGTCCACCCTTAAACCGGATAGGAGAGGCGAGGTGCTGTGGCTCATGCCTGTAACCCCAGTTCTTTGGGAGGCCGAGGGGGGAGGATTGCTTGAGGCCAGGAGTTTAAGACCAGCCTGAGCAACAAAGCCAGACCCCCCATCTCTAAAAAAAAAAAAAAAAAATTATCTGGGTGTGGTGGCGTACGCCTATAGTCCCAGCTATTCAGGAGGCTGAAGCCAGAGGATTGCTTGAGCCCAGAAGTTCGAGGTTACAGTGAGCAGTGATCACACTACTGCATGCCAGCCTGGGCAACAGATTGAGACTCTGTCTCTCAAAAAAAAATCAGCTAGAAGAGCGTGAGCATAAGAGGTCAGATGGCATGTGGGAAAAGCAGGTCTTAGTGTCCAGCCCTGCTGATGGCTCACTGTGTGATTGTATTGCTTAGTCTTCTGACTTTAGTTTCTTTATCTGATATGTAAGACCAGATGGCAGTTTGTGTAATTTTAACAATTCTTTAAAGGAAGTAGCAAACTACTCCAAAAAGTTAAGAATAAAATGTAGCAATGTTAGGGAGGGAAAGACATGGTCCACTCTCATGCCTGAATATTTAGGCAGGTGCTAACACAGAAGACTTGCTTGTTTGCTCTGCTGCTGACTCATCTGGGTCTTGACCTCACCATATACTGTTTTTGGAAGGGCACCTCTGCCCCTGGAGATGCCTGCTCCTCCCAGCCCATCTCCCACCCTTTCACCTAAGGCTTCCTGTCACCTTAACCATCTCTCCCTTGCAGTACCGCGTGACTGTGCCGCTGATGGGGGCTGTGTCTGACCTGTGCGAGGCTCTTTCCAGGCTGTCTGGCATTGCTGCAGAAAATGTAAGGCAGGGTGATCAGTGTAACTCACTATTAGGGGTACTGTCTAGTCCTTTCAGCCTTGAAGCCACTTTTTGGGGTAGTTGTTATTGGCCAGCACAAATGTGATTATTTGTTGTGTCTGGATGCCTCACAGCTCTTGGCTGTTGTTCACTGTGCACACTGTGGTCGAGACTGTCCTTTCCAGCTCCAGAAAACAGTCTTTCTTCCATCGTGTTTACAGTAGCCATGGTCAGAGGGCCAGGAGTAGGGCTCTGCTCTCAGCACTGTGTGCTGAGGGTAGTGTGGAGCCTTTGGGCCCTGGAATACCCCACTGGCTTCTGGACAACTATTAGTCTCTGGTCAGCACTCCTCACCCTTCTTGCCACTCGAGGGCAGGTGTTACTAGCATGTTCAGTTCTGGTGGCAGCCGTGCTGCTCCTCCTTGGGCCTTGGCCCCAAGCTCTGGGGCTGGTTGTGTGGGGGTTTCTCTAGAGGCCACACTCAAGTAGGGTATTTTTTTCTTTCCATTTGTTTCTGGGTTTTAAGCAGTTAGTAAGGGCACTCTTACCCATCCTATGATCTTTCTGTTACTGTTGATTCTTAGATGGTGGTCACAGATGTGTATAATCACCGGTTCCACAAAATTTTCCAAATGGATGAAGGTTTAAACCACATCATGCCTCGGGATGACATTTTCGTGTGAGTACTCAGCAGTTTCTGCTGCAGGGTCTGCAGAAACATTTTAGGGATGTTGCCTTGTTCAAGTCTCCAGAGCAGAAGTGCTGGCAGTCAGTGCTTATGTGGAATTGCCTGCCTGGGTGCAAGAGATGGGTGTACAGGGAATTGTGGGCAGCTTTCAGTGCTGAGCACCTACTGGCTCTGCAGAGCTAGGTGTTCTGATAACTCTCCTCAGCACGGAGACCACCTTTGTCAGTTTGCCTATGAAGAAGGCCCATTCAGTGGTCCTTCAGATGGTCCTGCTGTTAGAGATGCCTTTCTCAAGAAGAGTAATAGCTGTGTGAGGGTCATGGGAAGGTAGGAGAAGGGGTGTGGTGCAGGAAGATCTCATCCATTCTCTGCCACAGGCTGTGGCTCCTCAGATAAGTGCCATGATACCACCAACTCCAACTCAGAAATGACAGTGAAGGCTGATTTAAATAGCCATTTTCAGCTCAAACATTCTGCAAGCTCTGAGACTCATTTTTTTCCATCTCTGTTGGTACAGCACACAAGTCTTCTTGGCCTCTCCCACATGCTACTTCATGGCTGGTCTGTGTCATTGTATGTGTCCCTCTCCCAGGTGGAGTCTAGTGGGACATAGACTTGCCTGCCACTCCCAGACAGCCGCTTGCTCAGGAAATACCGAGCACTCCCATGCTGTTCTTCCCTCTTTACCTCTCACTCAGAAACATGCCTCTGCTGAGAAAGGTTTTTAGGATTTTGTTTTGGTTTTTACTTTTGGATAAGGAATGTACTACACAAAGGAGATATCTCCTTCCCTTTACATTTTAGGTCCTATGACTTCTAGATCACTCTAAAAGGAATGGTTTCTGGCCTTGCCCTAGATCTACTTCTGTTCACACTTGCACAGAGACCCTGACAGCTCACACTTCAATGAAGGCTAGGACATGGAAAAGTCAGCTTTTATAGCTGTTCCTTTTTTTTGTTTTTTGAGACAGAATCTCACTCTGTCACCCTGGTTGGAGTGCAGTGGTGAGATCATAGGTCACTGCAGCCTCGAAATCCTGGCCTTAAGCAATTCTGCCTTAGCCTCCTAAGTAGCTGGGACTACAGGCATGTGGCACCACACTCTGCTAATTTCAGAGCCATTTATAATCCCAAATTATGCCTTAACATGGTCTCCCTCAATTCTGTAAACTAGTGTTTGTTTGCACACACCTGGGCTGAATGGAACTGGGGCATCACTCTATGGGGAACTTGGTAGACCACAACCAACAAAGGAATTTTCAGAGGCTTTAAGGGCCAACCAATGGGAAAACAAATTTTTTTGATTTTTGTTTTTTTAAGAGACAGGGTCTTGCTCTGTTGCCCAGGTTGGAGTACGATGGCATGATCATGGCTCACTGCAGCCTCAAACTCCTGGCCTCAAGTGATCCTCCTGCCTTGATCTCTCAAAGTACTGGGATTATAGGCATGAGCCACAAATTCTTTTTTTTTTTTTTTTTTTTTGAGACAGAGTCTTGCTTTGTCAGCCTGGGTAGAGTGGCCTCATTATATCTCACAGCAACCTCCAATGCCTGGGCTCAAGCAATCCTCTTTCCTCAGCCTTCCCAGTAGCTGGGACTATAGGTGCACGCCACCACGCCTGGGTAATTTTTTTATTTTTTGTAGAGATGGGGTCTTGCTCTTGCTCAGGCTGGTCTTGAACTCCTGAGCTCAAGCAATCCTCCTGCCTCTGCCTCCCAGAGTGCTAGAATTACAGGCATGAGCCACTGTACCCAGCCCCCACAAATTCTTTTAAACATGAATTGATAATTTGTCTTATGAAAGCAGCAGTAGCATTTGTTAATAACATTTTTTGAGCATGTCCTTCACTGTGCTACTAAGTTATGTAATTCTCATCATACCCTGTAAGGTGGGTAATCCCACTGTCCCTGAGTAAACAGATGCAGAAGTTAAGGCTTATACTGGATCTCGGCAGCCAGAAAATGGCAACAGTGAACCTGGAATCTGGGCCAGTCTCACTGTAAGGTCTGGTTCTTAACCATCATGCTGCACTACAGTGTCCTTACCTTAGAGCACACCTTGGACATTTTTGTGAGTTATTCTTAGAAATTCTTTCTGCATAAACTGTAGTCAGGACTATTTGCCAGGCATTTGGGGAGGAGTGTGTGTGTTTGTGTGTGTGTTCATAGTTTCAAAAATTGAATCAGTAAGTTTGTGTCTCCCCCTATAGGAAGAGGGAATGACTACAGTCGGTTGCCAGCAATTTTGGTAACACCTGTTCCAGGATAAAACATCTATAAATCTCCTCAATCCCATGTATTCACTAAGTAAGACACATTTTTCAAAATCATTGATTTGTATGTAGCAGTTTCTTTGGTTATCTCTGATTTTTTAAAAATTAGATATGATTCTTTTACTTCAGTGTTTTTGAACAAACATGACAATTAGTTTTATAAATTTGCTTTCTTGTTTAAAAAAAAGTATCTTTGGCTAATATTCCAGGTATATATCCTTTTAAAATATTTGGTTTTATTAAAGGCAGGGCACTGAGAATGCAGTTTTGAATGTTGAGCTCCTTGGTGACAAGAGATGAACTTGGTTGTCGGGGGCCTCCATCTGCCTTTCTGTCCAGAGGAGTGATGGTCTGGATGATGGCCATCATCTGTGTTGAGTCCCAGTTGAAGGACCACAGAGTTTGAGGCTTTGGTTGGGGAAGGAGCCTCATGGTTAGCCCCGAGGCTCGGTTTGTGTAGGTTCATGTGCTAATAATCCTCCTTGTGATTCCTGACTCAGCCTCTAAAATCATGGTGGAAATGGTTTATCCACCTTTTCTACTAAAGTATGCTTTGTCGCAGTAACCATAGTCTTGGCCACCATGTAACTGCAGCTCAGATCTCCATTGCTAACAGGAACCTGCTGCTAAAGGTGCCCTTTTGTGTGATTGACACAGGTACGAGGTCTGCAGTACTTCCATGGATGGCTCAGAATGTGTCACACTTCCAGTCTACTTCAGGGAGAGGAAGTCGAGGGCATCGAGCACTTCCTCTGGGGCAGTGCTGTATGGGCAGCCACTGCTGGTTTCTGTCCCCAAGCACAAGCTAACCCTCGAGTCTTTGTATCAGACTGTTCGCGATCGTATCAGGTTGGTGTCAAGAATGGGATTTGGTTGTTACCTGAGTTCAAGATAGGCCCAGTAATAGTAGTCACAACCCTTGCAGAGTGGCCGTATTGATCCCATGTACTCATCTCTGGAAGAAATGCAGTTGTGCCACCTCCCCTGGAAGGGCTGGAGTGGGATGGGGTGTATGGCACATCTTAGGCATCATGACCCTGGGCGCTCAAGCCTCTGGTCCTTGGAATCATGTCAGTCCCCTATGTTAGGGAAGCTAGTGCTTTGATGGCATTTTGTATTTAAATAGTATTTCTGAAGTGCTTCACTATTGTTTTGTAACTGTTAATTGTGATTACTGGGAAATATTTTTTAAAATGATGATGCCACATGACATTGATGGAAGACTTGAAACAGATTGTCAGAGTCTTCATTGGCTTGTAGACATATGATCCCTTGGGTTCTTCTACATTTCTTTAATTATTGAGCCAGTATATGATTTTAAAGCTTTTTTATTCACATAAATTGCTTTGTGAATAGCTGAATATGTAAATTATGAACTATTCTTAGCTGCATGGTGGAGAAAATAGGTAAATGTTACAACTAACAATTTTTTTTCCTTTCTCTCTTTCTTATTTTTAAGCCGCTATATAAAACAGCCCTTGCCTGATGAGTCTGGTAGCTCACCCTTGGAGCCAGGGGCCTGCAATGGCTCCAGGGGTAGCTGTGAAGGTGAGCATGCCACGCCGTGGGGCTGTGGGGCTGTGACTGACCAGGTCCCTCCTGATTTCCGTCTTCTTCTGAAGGTGTTATACACGTGGGAGAGGAAGACTCTGAGGCTGGATGGGGGCTTTGCCTACAGCAGCAGAGTTAGGAGCCAGGTCTGCATCACTCTGCTCTGCCAGTCTCCGTTGTCCAACTTTGTACCTCATGGAATCTTCTTAGATGCCTGGCAATGTAGGCTGTGTTTCACCTCAGGCACATAGAGGGATTAAGTCACTTGCCCAAGTCATGAAGCAGAGTCCAAAATTTGAATTCCGATCTGTTGGAATTGCAAAGTAGGTGCTTACCTAGCCTGTGACTGCCTCCATGATCTGAGCTCTGTGGGTAGAGCTATTGTTATCTTGGCATTTACACACCACCTTGGTGTGGAGCTGCCAAGCCTGGCTGGTGAGCTTTCAGTCCCTGGGTGTTACAGATGTCTTGGCCAGCCAATCAGAGGGCACTTCTCCCTCCCTCCTTTCCTCTCTCCCTCCCTCCCTCCCTTCCTTCCTTCCTCTCTCCTTCCTACCCACCCACAAGTGGTGGCTGACTCTAGAAGGGAAGGATGGAAGTCATAGCCTGAAAAGCAGTAGTCTTGGCTTATTGCAGGAAACCTAGAGCCCTCACTATCCTCCTGTGGCCAGGTGCTGACAAGTTCGTCCCTAACCAGGGAGCCATGTCTGATCTGCATTGTGGTTGTCACTCTTCTTTTTGGGACTTAGGTGACTCAGTGGCTTTATTCCTATAAAATCAGAAATGTCCTCCAAGCTAGTGCATAAGTTTTCAGTTGTAAGTCCAAATTCCCAGATTTCTTCAAGATACCCAATCCAGGAAAGTGAGAACTGGCTTTAAAAATAATGACCACAAGGTTCCATATTCCAGGTTATTTTTGGTATTTTAGGGTTGGGTGGGTTTTATTATATTCAGATTTTTATTCTTGCCAAGAATGCTGTGTTCTCACACTAGGGATGAAAAGGAGTGTATTTTGTGCATAGTTCCTGTAAGCAGAGGTGTCAGAGTGTTAATGGTAGTCTCTGAGCAGAGCCTGCGTGACCTGTGGTGCTCTGGAAGCTAAGGCACTGTAATCCCCAGTTCAAGGTATGGGGTGGACTTGAACAAATCACTTCCTCCCTCTGAAGCTTGGTTTACCCGTCTGCAAAGTGACACCTGTTTCACAGAGTTTAGATAACAGTTTAATGAGATCATGTAGTTAAAGTACCTGGCACATAATAGGTGCTCCGTCAGTAACAACACCGTGTGAGTATTTGCTGTTATAGCTGGCCCTGCTTCTCAGACATTTCATCTGTCAATTTCTGTTCAGGAAGAATGATTGTCGTCTTTTAAATCCTACAAGTGAGTCTTGGTGCATAGACTTCAGACCCTGTTTAACCACTAAGTACTTGTAGCCTCTACTGCCATGGCTCCTTGTTAGGCCTGTTGCTGCTGGCCTTCAGGTTCACTGCTGATTCTCTGAGTGACTTTGGGTAGCTGCTTTCAGTGAACCTTGCCTTTTTTTTTTTAAATCATCCTGTAACACTGTAGCATACACTTCATGGCATTTAGTTGTGACTGCATTGGCAGGATGTTCCTGAGGTTGTGCAGCTAACTGGCAGCCAGTTATGTGCCCAGGGACTGAATTCTTACAGTGTCAGGGTGTTTCCCTGAGTGGGGTTGAGGCAGTTTTTGATTCTGTACCTCTCTGAGAGGCAACAGGCAGGACAGGGTTCTTGCCAGTGTAGAAGTGGGACAGGCTTACCTGTGCATAAAGGAGCAATGCCATTGCCTTAGGAGTTAAGTTGGGAAAGGAACCTCCATGAGATGGGGTTTGCAGGGTTCTTAAATAGCACATCTTCCTTTCCTCAGTGTCTGTTTTTACTGATATTTCCTCAAGTATATAAACTTCTTATTTTAAATCTGCTCTTCCCCTGTTACATTTATGTTACCTTTTGGAGTGGTCCCCATCTTTGCTGAAATACTTTATCTGATACTTTAACTTTCCCCTACACTATGAGCTCTCCTCATGGAGCCCTGAGACCCAGCATGGTATCTATACCTAAGAGACATTCAGTAAATACTAGTTAAAGGAATATTCAGCATGTTTTTTTTCTGGAGGAACTGAATACTTTTACTGAATATTTGTGTTCATTATCGTATTTCAAAATTGACTTTTAAATTACATTTCTTACCAAACTGTCTTCTGGAATGTTGAGTGTGTGCCTCATTTTAGTCCTTTTCTCTCTGTGACCTAATGATGAAGTCAAAAGAGTGAGACCATGTTGTGTGAAGTCCAGTAAACTACCAAGTGGTGAGGGTCCCAAATTGAAGACTGGCGGAATAGTTGAGTCACTCTGTGCCTTTGGCTGACTCATTTAAGCTCTCTGAGCTTGCACTTCCTCATCAAGAAATAGCAGTGCCCACTCTGCCTCTTTCAAGGGTGTGGTGAGGGTCACACATGAATTCAAGTGCCTTGTAAATGCAAGGGATGGATTTAGTTTCACATACACAGAATCTGGAAGGAAACGTCACAGTTAGGTTTTTTTTTTTTTTTTTTTTTTTTTTTGGTTTGTTTGTTTTTTGAGACAGTCTCATTCTGTTGCCCCGGCTAGGGGTGTCATCGTAGCTCACCGCAATCTCCAACTCCTGGGCTCAAGCGATCCTCCTGCCTCAGCCTCACAAGCAGCTGGGATTACAGGCACATGCCACCATGCCTGGCTCACTTTTTCTATTTTTAGTAGAGATGGAGTCTCTCTCTTGGTTAGGCTGGTCTCGAACTCCTGAGCTCAAGTGATCTTCCTGCCTCAGCCTTCCAGAGTGCTAGAATTACAGACGTGAGCCCCCACATCCAGCCCACAATTAGATATTAAATAAAATTTTTAACACTGAAGTGGTGGCACATTATATACATACTGTTTTTCATTTGTGTGCCAGGAGAAGATGAGGAAGAAATGGAGCATCAGGAAGAAGGTAAAGAGCAGCTTTCAGAAGCAGAAGGCAGTGGGGAAGATGAGCCAGGAAGTGACCTCAGTGAGACCACCCAAAAAAAGGTCAAAGGCCAGCCCTGTCCAAAAAGGCTTTTTACCTTCAGTCTTGTGAACTCATATGGAACAGCTGACATAAATTCTCTTGGAACTGATGGAAAACTACTTAAACTCAACTGTAAGTACTTTTTCTGACCTTTCATACTGGGCTTTGGGGACTTAGGATCCATTTGAAAATCTTGCACTTGACACTTACTACATTGGGCTTTACTGTCTTTGTGTGGTTCCAGAGCAGACACTTGTATGATCCTTGGCTTGAAGCCCCCTAAACACTATTTCAGAGACACTGCCCCCCCACACAACCCCCACTCCCCACCACCACTTTCAGGCTTTTCTTCTTAGTGCTGGATGACCTCAAAGGAAAGTGGATCTCTCTCCACTTAGTCCACTCCGCAGAACTTTGGGTCAATAACACTTCCTGTGGCCGCCCTTGGTAGCAGCATTTCACCAAACTTGTTCACTTACAAGAATAAATGCAAATGCATATTTCTTTTGTTCTACAATAGTATTCACCAAATATGACCCATCCAGAAGATGGTCATAGATTTTGTGGACTGTCTGTCATGTGGAGCCTGTAATGGACACTGCTGTACAGAAAGGAAGAGGCATCCACAGGGTGTGGTGTGCACTGTGTGTGAGAATCACAATTGGCCAGTGAGGACGCCTGCACAGGGTCGGGGTGGGGGGAGCTCCAGAAGCATCTTTGTGTCTTTCAGCTCCCTTCATTGAAGAGAACCTACCTAGTTAACTAGCTGTCTTCGTGCTTGCTTTTTTGTTGTTGTTCTTGTACCTCATTTTTTTTCTTTCTTTCTTTTTTTTTGAGACAGGGTTTCACTCTGTCAATCAGGCTGGAGTGAAGTGGTGATCATAGCTTACTGCAGCCTTGAACTGGGGCTCAGGTGATCCTCCTGCCTCAGCCTCCTGAGTAGCTGGGACTATAGGCTTGTGCCACCATGCCTGGCTAATTTTTCTGTTTTTTGTAAAGATGGGGGTGTCACCATGTTGCTCAAGCTGGTCTCAAATGCTTGGCCTCAAGGGATTCTTCTGCCTTGGCCTCCCAATGTGGTGGGATTATAGGTGTGAGCCACGGCACCTGGCCAACATTTTTTAAATATCAGCTTTATTGAGACATTTTTGGGTTCTTTCTCTTTCCCCGTAGTTCTGTCCTGTGCAGCTTCCTCTCTAGGACAATGTCTTGCAAATTCTAAGCACCTTCTCAATCTCCAGGCTTTGACTGTTGAACTTAGTCTTCCCCTCTTTCTTCTCTCTCTATGCTGTGGCATGGAAACTGCCTCCAGGCAGTAAGCTGAGGTAATCGAGGGGTTGCTTTTTTTTGTTTTCTTCTCTAGGGATCTCCCTCCTGCTCTAATGTCTGAAAATAACTGTTTTATCTATTTTGTCACTTTTTTTGTGGTTTAAGGTGGGAGGGTAAATCTGGTCCCTGTTACTCCATGTTGACCCGTGACCTTTCAGAATTAGTTAGTGCCTGTGGGCATTATCTGTAGGACTGAGGAAATCTTTGCCAAAGGCTTTTTGGGGCTGGGTTCAGAAGAGCTGGCCCAAGGCAGAGCATTGCTCTTAGCAGTGTCTGGTGATGGGTGAGCAGGTGTTGATGATGCAGCCTGATGTGGTCATTCTCTGTCCTGTCACTCGGGGAGCTGCTCCTATTGCCATTCCATTATGAATGACACTTGGTCCTCCTCCTCAGCTCGATCCACACTGGCCATCGATTGGGACAGTGAGACCCGGAGCCTTTATTATGATGAGCAAGAATCTGAGGTGGGTCACTCAGGGTTCCTGGTCAGTGGGGTGTGCTGGTTTCTGTTCTGGGTTTGTATTAGGATCACTTTTACCAGTTGGACATCAATGTAACAAGTTATGTTTAAGACTGAGAATGAAAAGTTCTTCAAAATTTTGTCAATTTATGTTCAGTGGCTCTAGAAAATATACTGTATTCCAAGCAGGAGAGCTTCTGTAGCCCTTTATGTCTTGGTCCAGTAAGATCTGTCTGTCCAGAACTCAATGCTTTGTTTCTCACAGACATACGAGAAGCACGTGAGCATGTTGCAGCCTCAGAAGAAGAAGAAGACCGCAGTGGCCCTGAGAGACTGCATTGAGCTCTTCACCACCATGGAGACCCTTGGGGAGCATGATCCCTGGTATGTGGCTCCCCACTCTGGGTAGAGGCACCATGCCCCCAGGACGCTGAGATCTGCTAGGGCCATCCGTGCACACAAAAACCCTTTTTATTTGGACATGTCATTTTTTTCACATGGCCAACCCTACAACATAGCTCTCTGTGTGAGTTATGTTTTCCAGACTAAGAAAGCCATTACCCTATTCTCGAAGGCAGGCCCCTGCCCTGAAGCAGTAGTGTTGAGTGCTGCCTGAAAGGATGGCAGCTGTTGCAGGACTGAGTGTCCAGGTGGCACTGGCTGCCTGCCTCCCCCACTAAGTGGAGGTTTCTCTTTTCTCTTAAGGTACTGTCCCACCTGTAAGAAGCATCAGCAGGCCACAAAGAAGTTTGACCTGTGGTCGTTGCCCAAGATCCTGGTGGTCCACCTCAAACGTTTCTCCTACAACAGATACTGGAGGGATAAACTCGACACAGTTGTGGAATTCCCAGTCAGGTGGGTTCCTGTGACTGCATTATTAGGAAAATTGAAACATAGGCAGGAAATCTGGTCACTGATTGGCTGAGAAGTTTGCCACGAAAAACTTTTCTGAATTAGGATGTGTGTTGCTGGGCTCTGGGGTGACAGCTCTTAACTGTCATTACCCCTTCCCTCCCCATCCTCCCATCTTTCAGGGAAAAGACTCTCCAGTAGAAGCACTGCCCCAGGCTCAGGGTGCTGGTGGTCATCTCTGCCATTTCTGCTTTCTCTCTAGTCCCTTGTGCCATGTCACTGGCCTGTTTATCCTATCCATCGCTTGCAGGGGGCCCGGCCTCAGCAGGGGCAGTACAACCACAGTGCTCCTCCTCCAGCAGGGGCAAGACACCCAGAGAGGAGACTCCAGAGAGAATCAGGTTACTGTCGGGGGCTGCAGGTGGGCTTGCAGACCCACCACGGTCCTGTTCCTGGGGTGGAGACTGGGACTAGCTGTCTACTCATCCTCTCAGGCCCCAGGGTTCCATCTGTAACTGAGACAGGAAAGTAAGTCAACAAGATAGGAGTTCCCCATAAAGTACAGATTTTAAAAGGCTTTCTGGGGGGAATGGATAGATCCATAAAGTATAACTGTTAGTGGGAGAATCCAGGTGGCGGGTAATGAGTATTTGTTGTAAAATTCTTTTAACTTTTCTGTGTGCTTGAAATTTTTAAAACAAAATGCTGGTGGGGGTGCTTTCTGGGGCCCGTTTTGGGATTTAGCTGAAATTATTATGGCACCAATTGTAATTCTCTTACTAATAGCCATTTCTGCATAGGTGTTAAAGCTGTCTTTGTCTCCACACCATTTCCTCACCATTTGGTCTGGTGTTGGAGGTACCCAGTAGGCTTCTCTCATTTTCTGACCTGAATATGTCAATGGTGAGAACACAGACCCTAGGGTCTTTTCTATCATGGTCTTTTCATTGATTCATTCTCAAACAGTTTGAGTGCCTCCTTGTGTTCTGGTCCTATTTCGTAAAAGGGGTTGCTGGGTTACTCCGATTTCTTTATCTGATTTTAACGTATTTAAGAGCTATTTTTGTGTTTTGTGCTTAGAGGTCTGAATATGTCTGAGTTTGTCTGTGACCTGTCAGCAAGGCCTTATGTGTATGACCTCATTGCTGTGTCCAACCATTATGGAGCCATGGGGGTTGGTCACTGTAAGTATTGGCATCTGCTTTCTTCTGAAATGTTGAAATGCCCTTGGCCGGTCATCTCTCACCAGTCTCTCCTGTGTGCCAGTCATTGCCCTAAGCACTTACACAGTTCCATAGGCCTCAGACTTTAGACTTTTTCAGTACTGCTTCCCCTCTGTTCTTTTTTTAAATTCTTTTTAATTTTCATGTTCTTTAATTCAGTAACGCTACCTCTGGGAATTTAGTGTAAGGAAATAACTTGACATTGGGGAAAAGCTTTATGCACAAAGATAGTCACCTATTTCTAACTATGAAAAGGTAGTAACAGCATTGGTGACCAACAGTTGGCACTACTGTCCATCTACTTGGTAGAAGAATACATAGCCATTTCAAAATAAAACGAGTGGCCGGGCGTGGTGGCTCACGCCTATAATCCTGGCCCTCTGGGAGGCCGAGGCGGGCGGATTGTTTGAGCTCAGGAGTTCGAAACCAGCCTGAGCAAGAGCGAGACCCCGTCTCTACTAAACATAGAAAGAAATTAATTGGACAACTAAAAATATATAGAAAAAATTAGCCGGGCATGGTGGCGCATGCCTGTAGTCCCAGCTACTTGGGAGGCTGAGGCAGGAGGATCGCTTGAGCCCAGGAGTTAGAGGTTGCTGTGAGCTAGGCTGACCCCACGGCACTCACCCCGGGCAACACAGTGAGACTCTGTCTCAAAAAAATAAATAAATAAAACAAGTAACAACGTGGGGATATGCCCATGCTATGTTAAGTAAAAACAAATTGTATCATTACAGAAGGTAGTATCACGACTATGTTAAACCAAAAAGCAAAGGAATTTACGGAGCAGGAAGGGGGTGGGCCTGGAAGAAGAGATACCAAAATGTTTACTTTTTTCTCTTTGCTCTACTTTATTTTCCAAAATTTCTATACAATGTAGGTTTACTTTTATAAAGACCCTAGTACATTTTGTTACTTGTTTATGGAAAAGTGCTAGTGATGTTGGAGTAAGGAGCTGGCTTTGCTCACATCTCCTTTACCGTATCGACTTTTGGCCAACTGCCAGCATATCCACTTTTAGGACCCCAAGAGATGACACTGTGGGAAGTGTCAGTTTCATTTATACCTCCAGCAGGTTATGGAACTGCCCTAAAGCCCAGTTTTAGCTGCGACACTAATATGCTTTTTCTCTTGGCCCAGTGGTCTGTTCTCCTGCCTTCCATTCACTGTATCCCCACCTGGCTGCAGATGGCTGCTCAGTCTCCAGTCCTCATATTTACATTCCATGCCATCAGAAAAAGGGGAAAAAGGGGTCAACTTTCCCTTTTAAGCAGACCTCCCAGAGGCTCCCCCTCAGCTTCTCTGCATACATCTCATTGGCTGTAAACTTGGTCACGTTGCTACATGTAGCTGCAGGAGAGGCTGGGAAATAAAAATTGTACCTGCATGAAAATTGGGGCCCTACTGAAGTGGCTGTTAAAAATCTTTGATCATATCATATCCTGCAGTGCTCACTGTTCTGCAGCTTGCTTTTTTCTTCCAGAATTAACTTTGATACCTGTTTTCATGCATACTGGTCAAATGTATTCATTTTAACTGCTGTTTTAGCACCCAGACATACCTCAGTTTTTCTCATCCATGAGGTTAGGCTGGTTATGTGAGGGTCCACGTTGGGCCCACAGTTGGAACTCCAAGATCAAGAGCCACTATTGCTGCTGTTATCTTAAGCACAGTCTGAACAGGCCCTGAGCACCTTCTCTGTTGCTTTTTCCCATGTTCCTTGCCACCTCTTGGTACAGTTGGTGCTACACTGAAATGTTAAACAGCTTGCCCAAAGTCATACAATAAATCGAGACTAGAAACCAGATCTTCATTTAGATTCCATAGTTTCTGAGAGTCTGGGTGGAGCAGGAATTAAGGATTTTGGCTGGGATTGCTATTATAAACATATCCTGCTTGGAAATAGCATAAAAGTCAAGACAGGAAGCATTGGCTGTGGGAAATGTTTGGACCATTGTGAGGAATTGTTACTCAACCACAGACTCTTGACTTACAGTTTTAGAGAAAGATAAATTTAAGGCTTCTTGTTCACATCCCAGCTCCATAAACCCAAACACCCAGTGTTTCCCTAATTGGGACTGGCCCTATAGGCTCCAGAGCACTGAGCGCCTTCTGCTGATGGTAGTAGCCATCTGCCTACATGCACTGGGGGGATTGACTTGGCGTGTGCCTTTGAGAGCTATTGTTTTGCTTAAATCTTAGAAATATCAGCTCCTGGCCGGGCATGGTGGCTCAAACCTGTAATCCTAGCACTCTGGGAGGCCAAGGCGGAAGGATTGCTCGAGGTCAGGAGTTCGAGACCAGCCTGAGCAAGAGCAAGACCCCATCTCTACTAAAAAGATAGAAAGAAATTAGCTGGACAACTAAAAATATATGTATAAAAAATTAGCTGGGCATGGTGGCGCATGCCTGTAGTCCCAGCTACTTGGGAGACTGAGGCAGAAGGATTGCTTGAACCCAGGAGTTTGAGGTTGCTGTGAGCTAGGCTGATGCCACGGCACTCTAGTCCAGGCAACAGAGTGAGACTCTGTCTCAAAAAAAAAAAAAAAAAAGAAATATTAACTCCTTTTATGGGTCCCCTGGCTCTGGATGATTACATATAGCCATCCTGAAGATTGACACTGGATATCTATTCTTCGGATTTGTTTCCCAAAATTACAGTTTAAACAGCTCCATTCTTAACCCTTTAGAGCCTTTTTGAGAAGTAATAGATTAGAAAAAAAGAGTTGTCTTTTGGTTGTTAAGACAAAAGCTGTAAGTTATTTTTACTGTCAGGGGTTTGTTTTTGAGTTGTTTTTGCTGTGCGCTTAGTGCAAGCCAGATTAATTGCCTAGTGACTGCTAGACTATTTTCTTTGTTGACTTGGCAGACACCGCATATGCCAAGAACAAACTGAACGGGAAATGGTATTACTTTGATGATAGCAACGTGTCCCTGGCCTCTGAGGATCAGATAGTGGTGAGTAGCCCTGGATACCTGGTTCTTACTCTTGCCTTAATAGGTTATAGCTGGGAAGAGTCTCTTGTCTGACGTGTTGGTCATTTCATCATCCTGATGTGACAGTGGGAGCTAGGTGTGATAGAGTGAGTTGGCTGCCATTCCTTCTGAGACCCTCCGTAAATAAGCTCTCCTCAGGGTTCCGTGTCCAGGGCACCCGCCTTCCCCTAATACCCTGGCAGGGGCAGCACAGCCAGCCTCAGGTGGAAAGGCCTTCCTAGTCTCTTCTGTGTAGATACATAGGGCAAAGTGGCAGATCCCTAAGAGTTTTGAACAGTAAAAGAAAAGCTGGGGAAAATGGGTGATTTTTCCAACCAGTGAATGGACTTTCCCCTTTTTGTGTTTTAGACGAAAGCAGCTTACGTGCTATTTTACCAGCGTCAAGATGATGAGTCTTATAAGATGCCTTCACTCAGCAGTTTTCCTGGTTCCTCTGATGGAGGGTTGAGACCAAGCAGCTCACAGCAGGGCTTGGGGGATGACGAGGCTTGTAGCATGGACACCAACTGACACTGACTTGGCCGCCCTGCAACACCAGTGCAGTCCCCCAGGACATCTTTCACACTCTGAAGACCGCTAGTGTTCAGTCTAAACACCAGATGAGGAAATTCCCTTTTTTTATGAGAAGAAGGAAAAAAAAAAGACCCTGTTTACTCGGAAGAGTTATGTCAAAAGGCTGAATTATTTTTCTTTTTAAATAGGTGGTGAGAAATTTCTGTAAAACCTGTGAAGCTGAAAAGTGGGGTAGGGTGGGGGTACACAGGAGTATGTCTGATGGATTCCAAGGATTGGCTAGGAATGCACTAACCGAGTGGTGCAGTTGTGAAGAGCCCACGCAGGGCTGCCCCAGCTCCTGATTTCTGGTTCTGGTGCGGATACTACTCCCCCAGTAGTCTGCCCACAGTCAGCCAAGCCTCAAGTAAACTTGGTCTTGTCCCCTTCTCCCTTGCTGTGTGTACTGAGATGGGTTTATAATTTTCTAAAAATTAGCCACTGAAGCCCATTTCTGTTTCTCCTTTGAGTAATCTTGGAATTTTCAGCTTTCTTCCCCCTAATGAAGTGAAGATGTTTAGTGTTGGGGTCTCCTGCCCCTCAACCTGCTGTGGAACCTAGCAGTTCTGTTGTGTCCCCCACTGTCTTTGAGGAATCGAGACAGACATTGTGTGGAACTTCTATTAGCTATCACTTAAAAGAAGTCGGTACACAAAACTGCTGGGTACCGTGTCCCATCCAGTCATTTCTCTCCATGTTGGCTTGAGAACGGGAACCTCTGTGGGCGATGTCAGGCCTAGAAAGGGCTCTGGCTCGTGCCGGTTTGGGGTGATGCTTTCAAGTATGGCCCTGAGTCCCTTTGGCCCAGATCCCTTGAGATCTTTCCTCCCCTGTCCGGCTCGCCCCCGCCCCGCCCCGCCTGCAGTGAGGCGGAGCTCGCGTCCCGCTGCCTCTTCCGGAGTTGGTGGGGGGCAGCCCCCCCCCCTTCCAGCCAGCTGGGTGTGGGCTTAAAGAACACAGTCGTCCGGGTGTTTTTGTCTGACCTTTAACCTAATCCGTGGGGGTGGAGGCGCCTGGTCTTGGGGCACGCGCTATCCCGGCGTGCGCGGTGACCGTTGGCGGGGTGGCGGCGGCGGTGTCGCCGCGCTGCGCGGTGAGGACGCGGCTGTGGGCGGGCAGTCATGGGTGCCGGCCGGTACTACCGAGCCTGGGAGCTGGTGGGGCGGGCGGCAGGGGCCGGGAAACCATGGGAGGCGGGTGAGGCCCTGGGGTTCCTGCCAGATAAGAGATCCTCCCGCATAACTGTGGGCCATACCCGCCTACACCGGGAGGAAAGGGAAGACAGTGCCCCGGTGCGGGGCCTCCTGCTATAGTGAGGGTCATCCTCAAGGAAATCATGGCGAGCGCCCCACTCAGGGGTGGTTTGTGACCTCATTTGTAACATCGTGTTGCTCTGTGCATCTCCAACGTATTATATAAAGGCATGGTCACTTTTAGGGGAAATGTCCGAAAAACTAAGAAGATGCAGAAAGGAGCTGACCGCAGCCATTGACCGGGCCTTTGAAGGAGTCAGTCATTCCCAGGAGTGCACAGGCCAGCAGAGGCTGGAGCTGGACGCTGCTCCGCTCTCCTCGCTGCCCGTGCACAGGCTTCTCTGCAGAAGACATCCCTTGGCAGCCTGCTCTGCTGCTGCTCTTTTTGCGGCTGTCCCATGTGCTCCTGAGAATGAGAACCCTGCTTTTGCATCAAACCATGTCCCAGTAAATGCAAAACCACATGCTTTATGCCCCAAAAGAAAACCTCTGACCAGCAAAGAAAATATACTGCTGCATTCCTCCATTTTGGCACCTGAAAGACAGTTTTGGAGAGTTGCAGGAGATGGGGAAAACTGGAGAAAACAAAGTTTAAGGTGATTCAAATTTGATAATTTAATAGCTACAATTAAGAGGATTCTTGTTTCTAGAAAAAATGTTGAAGATCCTAGATTTAGTTCATGACAGTGCTCTTAACCTCTTCTTGGGAGCTCTACAACTGTATTTAGGAAGTTCACAGACATTCTTCAGAATCTGACCCAGAAAACAATTATGTTTTATGTATGTTTTTGGATTGAAGGGCAGGTTGTCAATCCTGGATGTTAAACCAGTCATGGAAACCACTTTGCAGTATCTGGAGGGGTAATGAATGTTAAGTAACCAGGTTTTAAAAATAAGCTTATTGTTTATGCTAAAAATATATATATATATATATATATATATTTTTTTTTTTGGAGACAGAGTCTCACTCTGTTGCCTGGGCTAGAGTGTCATGGTGTCAGACTAGCTCACAGCAACCTCCAACTCTTGGGTTTAAGCAATCCTGCCTCAGCCTCCCGAGTAGCTGGGACTACAGGCATGCACCACCATGCTCAGTTAATTTTTTTTCTATGTATTTTTAGTTGTCCAGCTAATTTCTTTCTATTTTTTTAGTAGAGATAGGGTCTCGCTCTTGCTCAGGCTGGTCTCAAACTCCTGCCTCAAGCAATCCTTCCGCCTGGGCCTCCCAGAGTGCTAGGATTACAGGTGTGAGCCACCACACCTGGCCTAGAAATAAAATTTTAATTCCATCTTAACTCTTGTGTTTGAACCTGGACACTTGGGGCTTTTGATACCCTCCTTTGCCCACATTTGGGAGAGGCTGAATCAAAGGCTGGGCCCTACTTCCTGGCTCCATCCTTCCCTCTGCTCCCCTCCCCAACCTAGAGCTTTCTGTACTGTCGCCAGGTTAAAGTCTCCTCTTGACCTTTTCTTCTCCCACGTAACTTCAAACTGCCTGGTCCGAGGTACCTTGACTTGGAGAAGGGATGACATAGGATGAAACTTCTAAGTCCTGTCATTTTGGCTGCCCCATAGGCAGGGTATACAGAGGCCATTTAACTGGTTCAGCTCCACGAATAATATTGGTATTCATAAACATTAATGCAGTCTGTGATGCTTATGAGTCATTATGATGATACTATTAGTCAGTTTCTTCACTGATTTAGCAGTTTCTGATTGCCCTCTAATCACAGTATAAATGATAATTTGAAGTCACCAGTAAGTTTTTAGGATTATCTGAGTTCCCGCCAGTATTTTCTTGAAAGAGTGTCTAATTCCCCACCTTTTTTTCCCCCCACCTGGGGGCTGCAGGAAAGATATGGAGAAAGATTTGAAGGTTGACTCAAACATCCCACTCAACAGTTCTAACCAAGAGGTCACAAAGGATCTGCTTGACATGATTGGTGAGTAATAGGGCCAGTCTGTCCTTTCCTTGGGAGGGAGGATAGGGTGCTTCTTGCTGGCCCTTGAATCAGCAAATGTCTCAGATTGAAAAAAAATTCTCTTATCTATTTATTTGATAGGTTTGTTTTGCTCACCGCAGACTCTGCGTAGCACAGAGCCCTGCCCTCATAGAACTGATAATTTAGCAAGGTGACAACACATCCATCAGGTCATTTCATAAATGTCTAGTTACAGTGAGTCCCTGAACATAAGGGATGGTGGTCACCAGGACTTGGTGATTGAGCTTAGATTTGTAGGGAATAGGACATAGGCAAAGAGGAGGAGAGTAGTCCAGCTAGGGTGGGTAGTAGAAGATTAGAAGAAAAATTAGAAGGCAAAAGCTGTGCTATAATTCTACCACCCAGAGACAGCCATTGTTAATATAGTATAGTATACATTCTGTCAGACATTTTTTTCTACACACAAATCTATATATACTTCGTGTGAACTACATGTGGCCTATTTTTAAATGGCTCATCCTACACAGTACACAAACAGTTCCTAGTGAAGGGATGCATAGCCTTTGGTGCTGCCTAAAGCTGTTGGCTCTGAAGGGTCTCTACATTAAGGGAAAGGGGAGGGAGGCCTGGTGAGGGGAGGCACACACTGTAGGCCACAAAATATTTAACAAGACCCCTGCCAACCTGCGACTTCAGTGGACCGGGTCTCCTCTGATAGCCACAGGAGGTGAACTGAAGTCGTTATTGCCTCTGCCCACTATCTTCATTGGCCCTCACCAGCAGCAGGCAGCATTTTGATTACCCTAAAGTCCCTGAAAGCCAGGGCAAGCATGTGCATTTCTGTATCCTCTCACTTACACTGTCCTTGGGGACTGGCAGGTAGTTGGGGCTTGATAAATGCTTGGGTCTGAAAGGAGGCACCAGGCCCACCTTACTTTGGCACTCACTCTGGCAGCCTGCCTGCCCTAGGGCAGAAATGTCTGGCTTTGCACAATCCCTGAAGAGTGACCACCCATTCAATTGTTGGTTTTTAACTTGTGCCTGAAATGTCCTCAGAAACCTTTCACTGGATATTCTTATTTTTAAGACCACACAAACATCCGAACTATTGAAGAATTGGCTGGAAAATTAGAATTCGAAAACGAGTTGAACCGTGTGTGTGGTCGCTGCCAAGATTCACCCTTCAAGGAGGAAGCCTGGGCTCTGCTTATGGACGAGAGCCCTCAGAAGGCACTGGATGCTGACCTTGGTAGTCTCAAGCAGGCTTTCGATGATCATAATGTAGTTGAGACTGTTCTGGACTTGGAAGAGGACTACAATTTGATGACCTCTTTTAAATACCAAATGGATTAAGGACAGTTGACCTTAGCTTTGATTCTTTACAGCAGGAGGCTGCCATTAAGGAGCCTGAGCAGAAGCAGACACAGTGGTTGTCAGGGGCCACATTTTTCAAAGGGTTTGCAAAACCTTTTTAAACTTCCAGTTATGTCCTTTTTTAAGCTGAGAGCCCAGTTTTTGAATTCTGTTGCTCTAATATGTTTCCCACTGTTGATTTTGACTTTTCTTGACATCTTGAATGTGTTTTTTAAATTGATGTTCAATATACCCAGTACCCAAGGTAGGTGTGGGTTGTGGGCCTCTGCTGTGTCTTTTGGTGTTCTTTTCCATGGGCCCCTAAAAAAGTACAGGAACCATACCAGGGTGGGCTTTGTGTACCCCTGGGACCAACCGATCCTGGGCCTGATCAGCCTACACAGAGGACTCAGACCTTGGCCTGGGTCCTCTGCCACACTTACACAATTTTCTCTCCTTGTACACTTAGTACACATAGCTCCCTGTTCCCTGCGTGGGTCCCATGCCTTCCCCATGTCTAGACCTACGTCTCCTCAATTCTCCCATCCCTGTCCCTACCCAGCTTACAGGCCTCTGCAGAGGGCTCTTGGTTGAATCAGAAGAGCTGGCAGGATCCCTGGCTCCCTGACAGGACATTCTTGTGAGGCCTCCCTACCACACCTCACACCCCAGACACCTGGGCCCTGAGCTGAGGGGGAATGGAGAGGGAAAGGTAAGTACAGGTCCTGCCCGCCCGCCTTTCTACTTGAGCCTCATCCATCCCGCTACAGGCCTGGAGACCACAGGTGGTTCCTGTGGCAATAACCTTACTGGGGAAGACAGGGCAGGGAGGGAAAGAAGAGCCAGGCCATTGCCCTCCTAAGGTCAGCATAGTATCAAAAGTTTATTGGCTCCAGCTCCACCCCTGGAAAGAAAGGACATCATTGGAAATTATTTGGACTTATATTTCAAAGCCATGATGTTCTCTCAGGAAACCTAATAAGCTGTTGGGCAAGGTTTTTCTGTATGCCAGAAACTAAGTCTCAGGAAACGCCACCTTCTGAGCTAATCAGGAAGGAGGATGGGGGTGAGGAGGCTGGCACTGGGCTGTTTGGCGGACTGGAAGCCTGAACAAACCAAAGAGCTAGGGAGAAAGGCCCGACAGCTGAGTGACTGCCCACCAGGCCACCTTCTAGGCCAGTGACCCTAGCATAGCGGAGGCTGCAGAGCCAGCAACACCCTTTTGAGCCAGGCTCAAAGGTGGAAGCTACACATCCATTCTTTAGCAGAGCTCAGCCCAGGACCTGCCAGTGCCCCAAGAACTGTGGTGCAGCAAGACCCCAGCCACTTGGTCAGATGTGCCTCCCCAGTGGGTGTGCACTGGTTCCCACCCAGTTGTGGCCACTGCCCTACCTGGGACAGGAGGGGAGGACAAGGCTAACCAGAGGCTCCTCCCAGGCCACCTGCCACTCAGTCCCTGCAGGAGGTAGCACCCCCAATAAGCATTCACAGCCTGTGGAGTTAGAGGCCATCTTCTTCTTCCAAAGCAAGAAGAATGGGAACAAATGAGAAGAAATACAACATCTTTGGCTGGCTGTATGGAGAGATGTCAGACTAACTGATATTTTAAAAAGCTCCCAAAACAGTACATTCCAAATATATGTGGATACTCTCCTATGGAAGGAGTGGGGCTTACTTCTCATCCCTTCCCACCCACCACCCACACTATCAACACCCTTTGAGGGTGAGCTAGGCTTAATGACTTTTTTCCAAAGAGTAAGGAAAGAGAAAAATCACAAGCTAACAGTAGAGAAAGCTGGCCGACACTACTTTAACCAAATGTTGAAAGTTAACCTCACCAGTGATGTTAAATGAGTGTGACACACACCCTGATAGGATGCCACAACAAGGGTGCTTCACCTCCCTGGTATTCTTACCAAATCTCCATCTCCCTAGTTTATGATCAGGAGACAAATGTCAGACAAACCCAGACTGGGGGACGTTCTACAGGATACCTGGCCAGAACTCAAGACTGTCAAGGTCATGAAAAACAAGGAAAGACTCAAAAGCCATCATAGACCACTAAAGACTAAGGAGACACAATGACTAAATGCAATGTGGAATCCTGGATTGCATCCTGGAACAGAGGACATTAATGGAAAAACTGGTGAAATCCGAATAAAGCCTGAAGTTTAGTTAATATATTGATGTCAGTTATTTAGTTTTGACAAATGTACCGCAGTTATGTAAGATGTTAACATTGGAGAGGCTGGGTGAAGGGTGTATATGAACTTGCTATCTTTTTTTTTGAGACAGAGTCTCACTCTGTTCCCTGGGCTAGAGTGCGGTGGCGTCAGCCTAGCTCACAGCAACCTCAAACTCCTGGGCTCAAGTGATCCTACTGCCTCAGCCTCCCGAGCAGCTGGGACTACAGGCGTGCGCCACCATGCCCGGCTAATTTTTTTTTTTCTATATATTTTTAGTTGTCCAGCCAATTTCTTTCTATTTTTTTAGTAGAGACGGGGTCTCGCTCTTGCTTAGGCTGGTCTCGAACTCCTGAGCTCAAATGATCCACCCGCCTCAGCCTCCCAGAGTGCTAGGATTACAGGCGTGAGCCACCGCGCCCAGCCTGAACTTGCTATCTTTGCAACTTTTCTATAAATCTAAAATTACTCCAAAATTTAAAATGCACTTAATAAAGTACAGTTGATCCCAAGTTTGTGAAAATATATGTATGAGCACACATGTGCAAAAAACTGTTATGGGGGGAATAAGGAGAGTTATTAGTCTTTTTCTTACATGTATTTTCTAACTTATCTGCAGTCAACATGTATCACTTCTGTTAAGAAAAAAATTGAAGTTGTTTCTTTAAAACTCTCATCTCCATCAATTAGCCATGGGTGTCCCTCACCAGCTCCCTGCCCAGACCCAACCTCCACGGCTTCTGGGGACTGGAGTGGAGTCCAGGAGCCATAACAGGAGGGCCCAGCAGGACCCTGACAAGGGAGCAATCCTTCGCTGAACATACTGAATGCTCAGGGGGGCTGGATGCTTTATGTCTCACAGAGCTGTTTCTCAGGAGTTCAGGTCACTGGTCAGGGTGCAGCCCCTCCCCAGGTGGGGCTTTGCAGAAGTGGCTACTGTAACCAGGATCTAGCCCTAACCCTAGAAGTCTTTGAAATGAGAGGATTTTTAAATTCTACCTGGGGTAAAGACTGTGGCCCTTGGGAATGAGGGCCCAGCACAGGCTGGGGGTGGGGTAGGTAGGAGGGAGAGTTCAGGCTCTCCCTGGCCAGGGGGACAGGTATGCCTCTGTTTAAGCAAAGCCTTTATGTGAAAATTCAGATTTACCGAACAGGTAATTCCTCCTGGAATCCTTGCATGAGGAACTTTTCCTCACTGTAGAAACATAGCTATTTAGTAAAGTAGGTGAACACTGAGCCTCTGGTATGCCAGTCCCAGATTTGCCCGGGATGGGCATATGAGCCTCCCCTTTTCCCTGGTGACATGATCTACTACTCCTGTCTCTGCATCCTTGGCTCTCTAAAGTGCCAAAGGAGACCTTCCTGCCTGTGTCATGTGTCAATGCAAAGGGCACATGTATGTTCATCTGCTCAGGACAAGGTTTGGGGAGTTCTCCAGGGATTTAGCTGGAGGGGGAATAGGAGTCTAGAATTTTAATAAAACTTCCTAGGAGGGTGGGTTCACTCCTGTAATCCTAGCACTCTGGGAGCCCAAGGCAGGAGGATTGCTTGAGGTCAGGAGTTTGAGACCAGCCTAAGCAAGAGTGAGACCCCATCTCTACTAAAAATAGAAAAAATTAGCCAGGCATGGTGGTGGGTACCTGTAGTTCCAGCTACTTGGGAGGCTGAGACAGGAGGATCGCTTGAGCCCAGGAGTTTGAGGTTGCTGTGAGCTAGTCTGACACCACAGTACTCTAGCCTGGGTGACAAAGCGAGACTCTGTCTCAGAAAGAACAAAACCTTCCTCAGATTTGCCCAGAGCTAAAACTGAAGTCTTCTCAGGGAGACTTGAAAGTTGACCTTGGTCATGTCTGAGAAACTTTATGTTTTACGTCATTCAGTTCTCTCTCCCACAGTTCATCTTGCTAACCCAAACAATCACTGAATTGTTTCCGTGGAAACACCAAACTGCAATTTGGATTACCAGAATCAAAATAGAAACAAGACAGCTTCAAAAATAAATAGGAGCTTTGGAACCTGCAAGTCGCAAACTAAATATTCACGCCATAGCACAAGGTATATGAGAAACTGGGCTCATCCACCCCTATGAAGAGAGATTCCAGGACCCATGGATGCATCCCACTGGTTTTCATGCCAAAGCCACTAGAAACCAGCTTTATAAGCAGCCTAGTAGACTTGGCAACAATACTTAAGGCAGGAGCTGGTCTGCAGAGGCTCCTAGAAGGAGAGGCTGGAGGGCTGGAAGGGAAAGCTGAGGAAGAAAGAATAGGAACAAGGAGAGAGGTGAGTGAATGGCAGAGTGAAGGTCCAGTGGGGAGCACAGAGTCACAGTTGAGGCCTGGGAGCATAGCAGCAATTTTTTCAAAGGGACTCTTCAAGAGGTATGGCCATGCGCTACAAATGGTGACCCTGCCCTCAGTTCAGCCAGATTGCAGTGTTCCCCACACCCAGGCATGGCTGGCTGTCCAGCCTCATGGATCTGGTTCTAGACTGTGCACTCTTGCCAGGTGAGCTCTGGGGGTACTTCTGTTAGCATGCCTCTGCATCTGTGAGGCTCAACCCAGCACCGTTGGGTACCAGGACTTCTCATCTCTGGGTTCCTCCTCCCCCTCCCTCCTGCTCCTGTCACTCTAAGATAGGGGAGCCACCCCCTGGCCTACCTGTCCTGGCTCCTTGGCATTTTCCTGGATCCCCCACTGACAATTCCAAAGAAGACTCCAAAGAGATCAAAAGACGAGGAGGAAGGTGACAGACAACCTAGAGCCTGTGTCCCTGACCTTTGCACTCAGCAATGTGCTGGCAGGGCAACGACACCATCCTAATACTCATAAAGTTGTGAGCTATGTTCAAAGATCGATGAATAGGATTTGCAAAAGGGGCCTAACTCAGGCCAGTTTCCCTCCAGAAATAGACCAGGCCAGGCCCTCACCTGGTACCAGAGTGGCACTTCTGATTGAGCCATAAGATATTTAATATGGCAAACAAGGGGAGGCCTTGGGAATCTAGCGCACTTGATTATAGATGATTATTGAAAAGGCTCTGTGATGCTGAGACAATGAGGCTCTGGCAACTTGCTTTCTCCTTGGTATGTGTGCGAGAACATTAATATTTTAGGTTCCAGCTAAATATTTATAGAGGGAACAAAGTTTCACTCAGGAAATCTATTTGACAATGAATCCCAGGCCTCATGGGGAAGTTCTCTCTGTCCCAGGGTGTCTGGAAAATGGCCTGATTTAATGAAGAGTTTTGGCCTAAGGCCTGACATAAAAAAATTTTCAAAACTACCCAACCCTTGTAAGGAAGCAACTAGCTTTTTGGTGGGCAGACAGGCTGTTGTTTTCTGGGCAATTTGGATGAGAGAAGAGTTGCTGGAAACTGGCCTGGGACAGAGAAGCAAGCATCTTGCAGGAGGCCCCTCATCAGGAGTCCTTTGGAGCTTCCGAGGCAAAATACCAAAAAGGGAAGTTGCAAAAGGATGCTATAGAGGGGACCCACTTCCAGGACAGGCCTGCAGAGGAGCTGTTTGAATGATAAGAAAGCAATCCCTGCCCTCAACAAGTATTAATCAAGTGTGTACTGGTGTCAGACACTCTGCTGGGTGCTGGGGACACAACAGGGACAAGGCAGATGCTACACTTGCTTGTGAAGTTTATATTCCACTGGGCAAGGGAGGTGAAACACAGGTATACAAATTAATACATAATTTCAAATGGAGCAGTATAAGGAAATTAAAACAGCACAAGGAAACGCGTAGTGGGATGAGTAGAGAGGTCAGGAAAGGCCTCCCTTAAATTGATACTTGAATGTGAAGACAATTGGATGCTGCCATCAGCTTCATTTCCATTCTCAGGCTACAGTTGGAGTTGCATCAGTGGGAGGGGCCCCTGGGAGGCTCTCTGGGCCCCAGGCCCATAGACCTCCTACCACATCTGCCCCTGTTTAGCCACATACAGCTCCAGGAGTATCTGAAGAGCGAAAAACATTGCACGCTCCCAGGGATGTGTCTGGGCTGTGTCACGCTCACCAAATCTGGTAGGAACACAGTAGTTAATTAAAAAAAAATAAGCCTTAGGAATAAAGTAAGAAACAGAATATCCTTTCCTGATGATCCCTAGAGACAGGCAGCGTAATTTTAATGAACCCAGCCTTGGTAAGAGACATGTTTACCACTTGTTCTACAAAAACACCTAATTCATAGAACACTGAGTCACTCTGACTTTAACTTTGTTACACAAAATGAAATACTTCAGGCCGGGCGCGGTGGCTCACGCCTGTAATCCTAGCATTCTGGGAGGCCAAGGCGAGCGGACTGTTTAAGCTCAGGAGTTCGAGATCAGCCTGAGCAAGAGCGAGACCCCGTCTCTACAAACAATAGAAAGAAATTAATCAGACAACTATATAGAAAAAAATTAGCCGGGCATGGTGGCACATGCCTGTAGTCCTAGCTACCTGGGAGGCTGAGGCAGGAGGATCCCTTGAGCCCAGGAGTTTGAGGTTGCTGTGAGCGAGGCTGATGCCACGGCACTCACTCTAGCCAGGGCAACAAAAGCGAGACTCTGTCTCAGAAAAAAACAAACAAACAAAAAAAACCAAAAATGAAATACTTCAGAAGAAATACAGGATTTCATAATTCACAGCAGAATCAAGGAACAAAGGGTCACATGAAATGCTTTGGCATTTCAAAGTTGGACAGGCCCTTCAATAAGAAGGCCACAGTCATAAATACTGATGGAGTTCTCTCAACAGGGTCTCAACTTAGAATTAAAATAACTAAATATTAAACTGTCCAACTTAGAGTAATAAAAGATTTCTAGATACAGACTCCTCTGGCCTACAAGCTTCATGCTAACAGCTCAACAGGCACCTGAAGTTTGTCTGAAAAGGGCTGGAATGAACCCATTGTGAGGTTGGACATTTTCCTCCCATACCTTCCTCGTGCAAGCAATGAAAACGAGCAGGGAAGGCAGTGGAAGCCGGCAGAGGGTAGGGTGAGCAAACATCCAATGAGGCCCACAGGGATTGGAGAGGCCAGGGCAGCCTGAGGCACAGCCCATATCTGAACTTAACTGGCCTCAGAGAGGGTTCCTGTAGCTCCCAGCTACAAGCCACAGGAAGCTCTTCATCTGGAAATGAGAGTGAGAGCAGTTTAGGCTGGTGTCTGGCACCCCTGCCAAAGGTGTCACAGGCAAATTCAACTCCTCTAGACTTTTATGGGACACACATCCCTGAAAATAATGTAAATAATTTTTAAAAATAAGAAATCAAGAACCATTGTTTTTTACCATGTTCCACTCAGTGGCCCCAATGTCATCTACCACACTGGCTTGGAAATGGGCAAATTCTGGAAGCTGTAGATTCCATGGGGATTTTCACTTTCATACAATACAGGAAAAGAAAGAAAACCCAGTTTGAGTGGGGTGTTGTCTATTCAAAATCATCCTGTGAGAGCCTTAGGGACTAAAAAGATGGTATGCCTCTTATCTCTTTGATTTCATAAGTAAACTTATGAGATTAAACTGGGAAATCAGTTCAATAACCTTGAAAGAAAAAATATATATGCTTTTAAAGGTTTTATCTTTATTTTTGATTACAAAAGAAATATATATGTTAGAAAAATTCAAAAACTTCAGCAAGATATAAATGGAAAGCCAAAGTCTCATATAAGCCCACTGCTCTTCAGAAATAATACAGAGCCTACAGACACTATCATTAGTTTTAAAATGGTGATTGAAAAACAGAACAGGGGAAAAAACAGCCAGGAAGAAAAATGGCTTGAGAACAGTGGTGCTGTAGACATTTGTTTGGTACCTGTCACCTCTTTCATTGGCAGCCTTAACACTTTTTCTCTGTTCGCAAGAAGGTGGACTTAGTGTGTCCTGTAACGTGTCCACTGATAAAAAATACAAACACTCTGGTAGCATAACTGGATTAAAATAAGAAAGAAAAAAAAATCCTGAGGCCTGGAAAGGTATTAGTGATGTGTAGGGAATGTTTTGAAGACCAAAAACATTGTTTGGGAGTCATGCTGCCACAGCAACAGTTTTATGAGAGCCCTGCTGCTGCTACACAATATTCCATAAGGAAGCCTGCCCCCTTCACCAAGCACAGCCACCCTCCGGCCAATGCCCCACAACCAGGAAGCAGCCCCAGCTCGCATCACTGCTGTCTTCACACATTTCATTCCAATAAATAAGGATGCACTTATCCCTTATGCCCTTGTCATGGTCAGCACCTGGTATCCAGAGGGTTGGATCTGCCCCTACACCCCACTGACCCCACCCAAGAAGGCCTCTGACCCTGAGGGTCCCAGGCAGGCTTCAGGGTCTTTCTGCTGTTGGTCAGCCCAAGTGTTCTGCAATTTGTCTTTCTAGCTGAGACCAATAAATCATCAGCTGAAGTCACCATGGGCTCGTCAGAAGCCATCATCACTGCTATCAAAACCCAGGTCATAAAGCAAATTCTTCCCTGGCTCCTTGCACAGAGAAGGCTCTGAATTTCCAAGGTCACTGAGGTCACTGAACCAGCTCATCTGGTGGTCCCTCTGTGAACTGCTGGAAAGCAGGCTGCTGTCTCGGGAAGAGCACCCACTGAGCTGCAAGAGGCTCCCTTGCACTGCCTTTGCTGTCTTACTGGGCATGACTGTTCCTCCCCGAACAGGGCAGACTGGCTTTGTGGGGCTCCTGGAGCACTGCAGATGCAGGCGCTGAGCAAGGGGTTCCTGCTGCCCCACCAGGGGCCTTTGTGGGCCAGAAACTGGAGGCTGAGGACTCTGATATTTAGAATTGAAAACACAGGTCTTCCTTGGGGTTTGTTCCGTCTTCCTGGCTAGAAGCCTGCCTCTGTGGGCTTTCCTGGGCTGCTGCTTCTTGCCTTTCCCCCGCCTTCCTACAGTCTTGCCTTTCTGTTTAGTCACCAGCTGTTCACACGGGTCATACAAAAACATGCTTTTGGCTTGATATTTTTGGCAGGTGTTCTTAGTGCTGATCGCAAAGTTGTTTAAGTCCAGGGACATGAACTGTGAGGCTCCTTGAGAAACTGGGTTCTTGACACCAGGAACTTTGTGGTCTGAGATGCTGGAGCTGTGGTTCTTAGGACCTGTTTTAGAATTCTTGCAGTTAATCTGCACCGCCTTGTCCTTTACATGCCCATTTCCTTTATGGGGCCCAACTGTCAGCAGTGCATCCTCTTCTTGGAGAGCATCACTCTTTGCTCTTTCACCCCAGACACCAGATTCTTCAGGCCTTAGGGAGCCCATACTGGGATTCCACACAGTAGGGAGGGCCTGGGCCTGCCGTGTAACTGGTTCCTTAGAGGCGTATTTTTCCTGCCTGGTGAGAGTGAGGCTCTGGGCCAGAAGTGGCGATGTCTGAGAAGTGCTGTCTTTTACATGCCCAGGTACCCGAGGCACTGAGATCAAGCTCTTCAGCTCTGCTAGGACACTGGGCATATTCAGCTGGCCTAGCTGGTCACACAGCTGCTGGAAGTCCTTACTCTGCTGGACAACTAGAGCTTCAAGGTGCTTCAAGTTGGATTTCATTTCTATAAACTCTGCTTCTCTCTGGGGAGAGGAAGTGAGAAAAAGGAGAGTGATGGACGGTGGAAGTCAGAATGCACAACACAACATGGGAATAGATCAATGGATGTGCTAGCAGAACTAAGGCTTGCCCCTTGCAGGGCACCTCACAGGGTAAGCATGACTACACTCTGGAACTGGGTCCCTGGGGCCCACATCATGCCAGAGAACCTTGGGGGAAGAAAGCTAACCTACACCGTGGCCCATTACCAAGGGGCCTGTACTGGCCTCTGGCCTTGGCTGAAAATTTGCAACTTTAAAGGTGTCTCTCTGGGTCTAGTGACAAAGCCAAAAATGCACTTGAGGAAAGCAGTTGGGGTTTACACTTACAGCTTCAAATCTCCTCTGCATCTCAAGGATGGCCTGCTCCTTGTTGCCTTTATCCTGTACTGCCTCAAACACCACGTCATTCTGGGCCCGTGCAGTCTCTTGCACTAAATACAAAACAATGACAATTCACCTCATAAAGACTATGGTTGCCCCACCTGCCCAGACCATAGCAGTTAAAGGGAGGAGCTGGATGCACACATGGGCCACTGAGTCTTCTCTGCTAGCACCCAGGGCTCTGCCCTCCCAGACCAGAGTGGTTGATCCAGACTCTTTTTCACTCCCTCCTTGAGAAGATTCCGGCCAGGCCAGACCCAACCTCAGCGCCTCAGACCCTGAGAATCTGTTGCCCGTATGACAGCACCAGCCTCCTCCATGGCTTTCCTTCCAGGCCCCATCATCAGCGTGATCTTTGTAGAATGTAGAATGACCCCTCTAAAACCTTCACTGAAATTTTCAATGGCACTCCACTGGCCACTGGACAAATTCTAAATCTTTTTTTTTGTTTGTTTGAGACAGAGTCTCGCTCTGTTGCTCAGGCTAGAGTGCCGTGGCATCAGCCTAGCTCACAGTAACCTCAAACTCCTGGGCTCAAGCGATCCTCCTGCCTCAGCCTTCCAAGTAGCTGGGACTACAGGCATGTGCCACCATGCCCAGCTAATTTTTTCTCTATATGTTTTTAGTTGTCCAGCTAATTTTCTTTCTATTTTTAGTAGAGACAGGGTCTTGCTCTTGCTCAGGCTGGTCTCGAACTCCTGAGCTCAAATGATCCACCCATCTCAGCCTCCCAGAGTGCTAGGATTACAGGCGTGAGCCACCGCGCCCGGCCTAAATCTAAATCTTTAAATTGGCTAACAAGACCTAGGCTCACTTCCCTTTAGTCACTTCTCTTCCTCCTCATCCCTAGGCTCTGTTTTCTGAGCAATTTCTCTCTTACCACTGGCCTTTGTGCAAGCTGTTTCCTTAGCTTGGAGGAGTCCTGTTTCTATCCCTGTCACCCACCCCTCTCCCTAAACACCACCTTAGTTCAACTAATTTCTATTCTTCCTTCTGCTCTCAGCAGTCACCTCCTCAGAAAACACCAGATCCCACCCAGCTTGGGTGCACCTTCTCTGTTGGTGGCACCATGTGTGTGCCCTACCATCACTTATAGCCCTTCACTTATTTATCCCCTGTTTACTCTTGGACCTGAATAAACTAGGGGACTGAGTGCTAACCACAGCAGGACTGATAGTGATTTTCCTCTTTTGCATGAGAAAAATTTTTTTTTTAATTTTAGTTTTCAGAGTTCCCTAGGATGCATGGGGAGATTCAATACATACCCACACACATTTATTTAATGACACATTGTATTGCAATTAATCGTTGCTGTTCTCTTGCTAAACTATAGGTCATGTGAAGCTGCTCTTAGATTTAATGAGCACATACTATGTGCCAGGCACTATGAAAATAAGCGTGATCAGGACAGACAAAGCCTTCTTGAAACTACAATCTAATCAGAGAAAATAGGTAGTTAATAAGTAATTATACAAATAACTATTTATAGATATAATAAGTGCTCTAAAGGAAGGTATACCAAGCTTGAGACCATGTAACAGGCAGACCTAGTCAGTCTCAGGGGTAAGATTTCCCTAAGGAACTGATATTTAGCTGAATGATCATTAACCCATGGAGGAAAGAATGTTGCCAACAGAAGAAAGAGTATGTTCCAAAAAGAGGAACCATGAGATCAGTGTGGCTAAAGCATGGTGAGCACAGGGCTGGGAGGCAGGCCACACCTGGCTAGAGGAGTATGTGGGCCATGGAAAGATTTGTGGACTTGATTCTAGACTTTATTCGCAGACACGGTTAAGCAGAGAGTTTGCATGATTACATTTTCTCTTTAAAAAGAAGTACTTTTTCTACAATTCAAATGATAAATTGGAGGATGAAAGAACAGAACAGAGATCAGAAATGACCCAAATTATAGGGGATTTTATGGTCAGGCATGGTGACACAAACCTGTAGTCCCAGCTACTGGGGAGGCTGAGGCAGGAGGATCACTTGAGCCCAGGAATTTGAGGTCACAGTGAGCTATGATCATACCACTGCACTCTATCCTGGGTGACAGAGTGAGACCATGTCTCAAAAAAAGGGCGGGGGGGGCGGATTTTAAATCAGTGGAAAAAAGATGGATTATTCAATCATAGCACTGGGACAAACTGGGTAGCCATTTACCAGATAAGTAACTTGACTCTCTACTATAATCCTGTTAAGAATATCAAAGCTCCATAATATGATTTAGTTTAGAAAAGATCCGAAGTTCTTTTACTTCTCATTCAGGCTTATTTCAGTCTCTTTTTTTTTTTTTGGAGACAGAGTCTTACCGTGTTGCCAGGGCTAGAGTGCAGTGATGTTGTAGCTCACTGCAACCTCAAACTCCTGGGCCCAAGTGATCTTCCTGCCTCAGTCAGCCCCCGAGTAGCTGGGACTGTAGGCACGCGCCACCACACCCAGCTGATTTTTCTATTTTTTGTAGAGACGGGGTCTCACTCTTGCTCAGGCTGGTCTTGAACTCCTGAGCTCAAACGATCCTCCTGCCTCAGCCTCCAAAATTACTAGGATTATAGGCATGAGCTATCACACCTGGCCTATTTCAAACTCTTGCAGAAGAGTACTATTATAATGGCCACCTCAAAATCCTTTTTCTGGCTTTTTCTACTTTGGAGAGGAGCTCTAAGAGGTAAAGCACAGGGAAACTATTCTAAGTTCACATACATTTTAAATGTGTAACAAGTACAATTTACAAATAAACAGGAATAATACCCCAGATATTCTTTTTGTCTTCTCATAACTATCCAAAGCATGTTTCAAGATTCGTGACAAAATTTTTTCATTTCAGATGGGTAAAAAACAATTTGGCAACAAGAAAGTTAACTCTTCACAATAAATGGAAGGAAAACCAGGGTATATCTGGTGCTCAGGACAGGATAAGAAGTTCAAATTTAGTCTCAATTTGATTAGCCAATAGGTGCTTTTGTTCAGCCCTAGTTCTAACTATCCTGTCTCTATCATCAAATAGATTAACCACATGGTACCTAAATAAAGGTTCTTTTCTTTTTCTTTACTGGACAGCCTTCTTGTAGAGGTAACGGTTCTTTTAATTTCAAGTGATTTACTTCACAGTTTCTCTAAAATAAAATATAATTCCTTTCCTAAAAGGAGGCTTACATTTCAGATTTCTTATATTAAGATAAATTCTAGACAGATTAACAATTTTAGCATAATTAAGTAAACTATTAATATAACAGTACCATAAGGAAACGTGGGAACTTGCGTATAACCTTGTTGTGGGTAAGGCATTTCTAAGGAAGACCCAGAGCCAGAAAAAAAAAAGAAAAAGATGGGTGAGTTTTGTGTCCTTGTTAAGTTTATTTCTGGCTAGTTTATCTTCTGTGTTGGGTTTATAAATGGGATATTTTTTTCCAGTATGTATTTTGTTAATTACTGCTACCTTGCTGAATTATCTTAGGGCTTGTGGCACTTTTTTGGTTGATTCTCAGAATATCAAGGAAAAGAGGAGACTTGAAAAGTATACATAAAGGGGGTCAAGGGAGGAACCCAGATAAGGTGTAAAGGATTAAGGAACAGAATAGTATTTCACATTTCACCAGGCAAACTAGAATTTTAAGACAATGGAGCAATGCCTTAGAAATTTTAAGGGAAAGTATTTCCAACCTAGAATTCTATACCCAGGAGGAGACAGAAGACATTTTTCAAACATGCAAGGTATCACAAAAGTTACCTCCCATATACTCTTTGTCAAAGAGCTACTAGAAGATGTGTATCACCAAAACGCAAGTGTAAACAAACGGAATACAAAGCAGCAAAGGGATAAAAGATGGGATGGGAAAAAGAATTCCCAGAATAATGGAGAAGTCCTTTGACTAGGAAAATGGCTGTGCCACAGACCTAATGACTAATCTGCCCAATCTGGAGCTGGAAGACTGAAAAGCTCCATGCAGGAGTCTAATGAGAAAATGAAATGGAAAGAATTCCCAGTGTGTTTGAACATTTTTTTGTTTGTTTGTTTGAGACAGAGTCTCACTCTGTTGCCCAGGTTAGAGTGCCGTGGCGTCAGCCTAGCTCACAGCAACCTCAAACTCCTGGGCTCAAGTGATCCTTCTGCCTCAGCCTCCCAAGTAGCTGGGACTACAGGCATGTGCCACTATGCCCAGGTAATTTTTTCTATATATTTTTAGTTGTCCAGCTAATTTCTTTCTATTTTTAGTAGAGACGGGGTCTTGCTCTTGCTCAGGCTGGTCTCAAACTCCTGAGCTCAAAGGATCTGCCCACCTTGGCCTCCCAGAGTGCCCGCCTAGCACTCCCAGAGTGCTAGGATTACAGGCGTGAGCCACCGTGCCTGGCCTCAACGTTTTTTTTTTCCAAGACAGGTTCTTTGTTGCCTGAGGTAGAGTGCAGTGGCATCATCATAGCTCACTGCAACCTCAAACTCATGGGGCCAAGTGATCCTCCTGCCTTGGCCTCCTGAGTAGCTGGGACTTGTAGTGTAGGTGGCAGATGCCACCACACCTAGCTAATTATTTTATTTTATTTTTTTTTGTAGAGACAGAGTCTCATTGTTGCCTAAGCTGGTCTTGAACTCCTGGCCTCAAGCAATCCTCCGGCCTCAGCCTCCCAATTTGCTAGGATTACAGGCATGAAGCCACTGCGCCTGGCCTGTTTGAATCTATTAATTGGAGATTTACAGTTTTATCTGAAAGTTTATTGTCAGACACAGTGCTAGGAGCATGGGAAACAATTTTGAACAAAACAGTCTACCTACATGAATTTTGCAGTCTAGAAGAGGACAAAAATAACAATAAACAAGTAAACATGCACATAAATTAATACAAATTGTAATTGATGCTATGATAGGGATTATGATACAAATAAGTGGGCAGGGGCACCTACTTTAGATAAGGTCATCAGAGATGGAGATAGTTAATGTGAAACCAGAACAATAAAAAGGAGCCAGCCCTGCAAAGATTAGAAGAAAGTGGTTCAGGTAGAGGAAATGGGTACAAAAGTTCTGAGGCAAAAAAAAAAAAAAAAAAAAAGCCTGTTGTTACTAGGAATAGACAAGCTAGTCTTGCAAAAAGTAGTAAAAATGATAAATTTTATGTTTTTATGTGACTAGGAATAGACAAGCCAGTCTTACAAAAGGTAGTAAAAATGGTAGATTTTATGTTTTAAACTTTTTTTAAATTTTAGAATGTTACAGGTGTACAAACGTTTCGGTTACATAAATTGCTTTTATACCATTGGAGTCAAAGTTACAAGTGTGCCCATCCCCCAGATAGTGTAAATTTTATGTTATGTGTATTTTACCACAGTTTTAAAAAATTGGGTCCAGTAATTTCGCACAGGAAGCTTTGGGAAATGTTGTTTTCTGTAGTCTCCTGAAGTTGGGACAAAATTGAACAAACAAGATGACTTTGGTGCTTTGGAAAGTGTGAAAACTGTTAATGAACTCTGTTCTCCACTATTGGGAGAAGTAACCAAAATTAATGGAGCTCTTGCAGAAAACCCAGAATTTGTCAACAAATTTTATTATGAAGATGGTTGGCTGATCAAGGTGACACTGAGTAACCCTTCAGAATTAGATGAACTGATGAGTGAAGAAACATATAAGAACTAAGTAAAACCTATTGAGGAGTGAAAATGGAATGCCTAAATAAACTAGTATGAAACAACTCAACTGGGCATTGTTATCTGAACTTAGTAGTAGATAGAAGTCTGAAAATAGCAACTTTTGGCAAAGCAATGGGAAAAGAAACTATTGGCAACACTGCTACTGGAAGAAAATACTGCTTAACTTTCTAATGATTACAGATAAACACAATATGCAATGCATCTTTTTCACAATACCTTATGATTTTTAGGCTATGCTCTAGGTGCTAGTTATAATATTCAAAACACATGAAATTGTCCATGGTAAAAATTATTAAAACTATGTGATACAAATATAATATTGTTATCTTAAGCCTCATCTAATATTGTAACTTGATTAAATCTATCCCTAGATTTGGGTCAAAATATTTAATGATCTTTCCATTAAAAATAACTGGGAGTACAGAGAAGTTTTTGTCAGTTGTATAGTATCAGATGAAGAACAATACTATCTTAATTTTGTATTATACTGCATTGGCTGGTGCTATTTTTATACAGTGAAGCAACAGCTTTCCAGTAAAATAAGACACAATTTAATAATAAAACATTCAACTTCGCCGGGCGCGGTGGCTCACGCCTGTAATCCTAGCACTCTGGGAGGCCGAGATGGGCGGATCGTTCTGAGCTCAGGAGTTCGAGACCAGCCTGAGCAAGAGCGAGACCCCATCTCTACCAAAAATAGAAAGAAAATTAATTGGACAGCTAAAAATATAAATATATAAAAAAAAATCAGCCGGGCATGGTGGCGCATGCCTGTAGTCCCAGCTACTCGGGAGGCTGAGACAGTAGGATTGCTCGAGCCCAGGAGTTTGAGGTTGCTGTGAGCTAGGCTGATGCCACGGCACTCGCCCCAGGCAAGAGAGTGAGACTCTGTCTCAAGGAAAAAAAAAAAAACAAAAAAAAACATTCAACTTCATTTTTAAAAAATAAGAATTTTTTAGACAGAAACTTTCTCCTCCTCCTCAACACAAGTTAAATTCTAATGTGTCAATCAGTTAGAAAGAAGCTGTTTACTTATGTACTGAATTCTTGCTCCTAAACTCAATTAGTCAGATATTTTTCAGACATCCATGTAGATATTTATAGCAGGGAGCAAATGTAATTATCCTTCCCTAGAAGAGTTCCTAAATAGCAATGTTTCTTAGCAACAGTGGACATCACCGACCCTCACAAAAGCAGGGGATAAGAAAGGCAAGCAAAGTGTTCGATTCTGGATTAACTGCTCATAAAGCATCCACCTGTGGTCCCACACATTTGGTCCTTGTGCCCAGGGAAACATAAGTTTAGGGTCTTCTCCTTTACAAGAGCTTTTGCATGGAGTTCATTACTTCCAATATCTATTTTTTCTCTTTTAAAAATTTTTTTGCTTTATGAAAATAACTCAAAATCATAACAGGATAAATAGGCATACAATGAAAACTGATTGACTTGGCTGGGCGAAGTGGCTCACACCTGTAATCCTAGCACTCTGGGAGGCCGAGGTGGGAGGTTCACTTGAGTTCAGGTGTTCAAGACCAGCCTGAGCAAGAGTGAGACCCTGTCTCTACTAAAAATAGAGAAATTAGCGAGGCATTGTAGTGGGAGCCTGTAGTCCCAGCTACTCTGGAGGCTGAGGCAGGAGCATATAGCTTGAGCCCAGGAAGTGGAGGTTGCAGTGAGCTACGATGATGCCACTGCACTCTTCCCAGGGAGACAGAGCAAGATTCTACCTCAACGACAACAAAAAAGAAACCGAAAAGAACTGAGAATTGGTGGGGAGGAGATCCACAAAAAATAATAAAATAAATAAATGAAAAATAAAAATGATCAAATCTCTCCCCTGCGAACCTTGGGTCCCACCAGATTTAACAATATTAGCAGTTTCTGGAATTTTACATTAATACATGTGCTTGTCTGTGTATGTGTATACATTATAGATCCTGTGTGTGTGTCTCTAGAAGAGGACTAATTTCATTTCTGATTTGACTATAAACATTAGATATTTTTAGCTTTTGTGTAAAAATGCCATTTAAAATCCATTTCCATATTTTGGACAATATCTCTGTTTTCCTGTTAAGACGAATTTTAGAAAATTCATTTCTATAATATTTTAGCAATGTGACAAGGGCTTAATTGAGATGAGATCAAATTCTGATGCAAGTTGGAAAGGAATGCTTTCCCATCGATGGCTAGTGATTTTCCTTTTACTCTAGTTTTGTTCTTCCTGGTGTGCTGTAAGAGCCTGAGGAAGGATCTCAGAGTCTCCTTGTGTAAGAGGAGACCCCCTCAGACCCTACCTTTTTTTAGGGACACCCTTCCTAATCCTCATTGGCTTGTCACACTCCCCAAGATGTGTCTTGGAGCAAACTATGTATATGAGAACAGCACCTTGTTGTTATAATTTAACAATGAACATATATTTCCATTCCATCATGTTCATATAGATGGATCTCATTCTTCTTAACAATTATATGTATTTTGCTTGGAAAGGCTCTTCTCATTCTAAAATTATAAAAATGATGACCATGTTTTCTTCTAGTTCTTTTTATGATTTAATCATCATACTTAATATATTGACTCATATGAAATTTATTCTGATGTATACAGTTACCTATTTTTCAAAAGAGACATTTTCTGATGTTGATACTAGCTGCTCCTTTTTATTTTCCTAATTATCATATTTTGCAATAGAGGTAACACCTATTAGGTGAAAATACTATTCTCCACTTAATTGATCTACCTAAACTCAAGGTAAAGCAGGATGTAGGTGGCCTTGGTAATTCATTTTATTACTCTGGTCCTTGGTGTCCTCAGCTGAAGAACAGGAGGAGTTAGATTAGATAGTTACAGTGACCCTTCTGGTTCGGCAGGCAGACTGACCGGGAAAAAATTTCAAGACCTCATTCTATGAAGACACCAATTGCACGATGACACAAGACAGCACTTCCCCACAGCATCATTACTTCCCCATCCCTGTTGAGTGCAGTGAGTGCAGACTGAAAGCCTGCAGAATGCACTGAGTGGAGTTTATTGTTCTAGGCCAGCAGGATTGGGCCTGGCCATATGATAGAGGATTTGTCTGGTTCCTCTCTCAGTGACTAATTTTCTGCTCCTGATCATTGCCTACCAAGAAAGGGAATGATTCTGGACAGGCTATTTGCGCCCATTTTCAAGAATGACCTTCCTAACCAATATGATGCCACTGTGTTTGTTACTGTTTGCTCTCTTAGTGTGGCTCCCTCTTCTGAGTCTTACCCTCTGAAAATTAGGGAACCTTTAGGGGCAAAGGATCAGGATGCCTGTGCTTACTATAAGGCAGATTCAGTTCTAGTCCACTCTCTGCCTTGATTTGTATTGGGGTCTTGGGTACTTCCATTCCCTTTTCTGGGACTTAAATGTCACGTTTTTGCCGTAATCCTCCTTTTTGTACTTCACCCAGTTTTAAATCTAGAACAAAAAACAGAGTGCTTTCCTTGGGCACTTACAAGTGAGTATTCTATCATGTTATACAAAGGAAGCATCCCTGATTTGCTTCTGCTCTCTGCTTTGCTACTTCTTGTCGGGGTAACAGTCCTAGGCTTCCAGAACCACTTTCCAAACAGATGCTATAGTTGCCCTGTGTGTGGGATACCCAGGTTGAAAGCCAGGAGACGGTACAGTGCTTCTTTGCAAACAGATGGGGATTAATTTCTAGGCCACACAAAGGCATTAATTTTATAAATCATGAGCAATCCATCCCATGGCATTTTAATAAGTTGTCTTTAACTTGTTTAAAATAAAAAATAAACACACAAAGGCAAACAAGTACAGATGCACAGTCATCAGCTTACTATTTTGCTGAGAAACTGGTGATTCTAGAGAAGTATCCACCTAATGACAACTGTGCATTGGCTCTCTTCTGTTTATAAGGGCTAGGCCCATGGTTTCATCTAAATGTAAATCACTAATTGGCAGAGTAGGGGATTTTACAAACAGCAAACTGCAACTAAAACTGAGAATGATGTGATTTGCTACAAAATAGCTCTCACTGAAACCAAGGCAGCAAGAAGAACAGTGGGTGACTGGCATATTTCTAACTCCTAAGTGGGCAGGGTCTCTACAGGCAGCACAGGCAGCAATTCATTTGGGACTCAGGGATGCTGCTGAAGTGAATCAGCAGCATCCCTGAGTGAGATGAGAAATCTGGTGGAGCTACCTGCCCTGAGGCAGCAGGCTTACTGGGTGGGGGATTTTTACTTTACAAAAGGCATCAAGGGACCACAGCATTGTCACACAGAGGTGAGTCCCACTACCCAGCTTAGCGAACCCCACATTTCTTCAGGACTAATCCGATGTACCCACCCCTCTCTCATCTGAAACCCTGTATGGAATCTCACCACTGGAAACCTGGCTGAGGTCAGAAAGTTCACGTTTACAACTTGCCAGTGCCCTACGCTGATAATCTCAAACATGAGGCACTCACATGTCTTGGCCACAGTCTCCAAAGAATCCAAAATAGATTGGCTTCTTGAACTGAGATGTTCCTCAGACTTTTCCACAGATGTCTGTAACTAAGAAACCCAAAATTAATAGTTCAGAGACTGTTGCCTTATTTTATTAACCTGGAGAATTGTCATTTAATGATTTTAAAAGGGGTAATTTAAATATTGCTATTCTACATGAACTAAAGCCAATACAATATAATTATTAAACTTCTTAAAATGTAAGATGTTCTAACTCCTTGAAATGTAGCCGTACTTACCCTGTGAATGCTTTCTCTAACATGGGAAACAAAGTTGTATAGAGTCTCACTAAAATAGGAGAGAAAAAAGAAAACAAATCTTTGTGAAATACCGAAGTGATATATAACAATTGAGTCCATTAATATGGCAGATTTCCACCTACGTGAGCATCAAAACACTGCTTGATCAGAGTTGGAGACTTGAACCTGAGAAACCTTAGCGCCCAGTCAGAAAAAAGGTTATTCTTTATAACCTTGATTCCAAGGAGAATCATTTTTTTTCTTTTTAAAATCCACTTTTTATGTATCTTAAATAAGGTTAAATTTTAGCAGCTTAACTGGTTAGCCAGCGTAGAAAAGACCACCTTTCCTGTTTATAGTAAACTGGCTTCAGAAGGTAGTAGCAGCTTCTTTCTGGTAGTCCAAAATTCCTGAACACATCTTAGTCTTATCATCATTTTGACTATAAAAATGAGGTTAGTATAAAAACAATTTTGGGAAAATATGTTACCCAGCTGGCGTCCAGTGGCACCATCACAGCTCACTGTAACTTCAAATGTCTGGGCTCAGGTAATCCTCCTACCTCAGCTTCTCGAGTAGCTGGAACTACAGGTGCATGCCACCACAACCGGCTCATTTTTTAAAAAGTTTTTTGTAGAGATCAGGTTTCGCTACATTGTCCAGGCTGGTCTTGAACTCCTGAGCTCAAGCAATCCTCCCACCCCGGCCTCCCAAAATGCTGGGATTACAGGCATGAGCCACCACACCTGCCCAATTTCTTGCTCTTAAAGAAGACTCAGACAGGATTGTCATTAACAAAACTGTACAGATTTTGTTGCTTTAATCTACAAAATACAAATGCAAATATCAAACTTTGAAACCCAAAAAGACAACTCTTCATACCAAGTCTTTTGGATGCTCCACCAGACCAACTTTAAAAAGAGAGTTTTCAGGAATCTATAAACCATATACTTTATGTGAAAGAGATTGGAACATTACTTGAACATAATAAAAATATTAAAAATGAAAACAGTTAATAAATTAAGGATGTTAAGAACAGAATATTATTACATTATAAAAGTAGAGAACAAGAAAGAGTACCTAGAAATTTAAAACAGCAGAAATTTTATTTTATTTTATTTTATTTTTTTTTTTGAGACAGAGTCTCACTCTCTTGCCTGGGGCGAGTGCCGTGGCATCAGCCTAGCTCACAGCAACCTCAAACTCCTGGGCTCGAGCAATCCTACTATCTCAGCCTCCCGAGTAGCTGGGACTACAGGCATGCACCACCATGCCCGGCTCATTTTTTTTCTATATATATTTTTAGCTGTCCAATTAATTTCTTTCTATTTTTGGTAGAGACGGGGTCTCGCTCTTGCTCAGGCTGGTCTCGAACTCCTGAGCTCAGGACGATCCGCCCACCTCGGCCTCCCAGAGTGCTAGGATTACAGGCGTGAGCCACCGCGCCCGGCCTAGAAATTTTAAAATTAAGTACGATAATTAGAAGATACAGTTAAGCAAATATGATAGAAAATAGAAAAAAAAAACAAAAGAGATGGAAAGTAAATGAAAGGTTAAAAAAAATTAGAGGATCAATCCAGGAGATCCAGCACACCCTCAAAATTGGAGATCCAAAATAAGAGAGGAGTGAAAATAGAAAGAGATACAAGAAAATGTTCCCAAGCTGAAGGAAACAAGTTTATAGACTGAAAGGAACAATCCAATGCCCAGACAATATAACATGCCATATCAAGGCATGTTACTGCAAACTTTCAAAACTCCACAGATAATTAGAAGATCCTAAAAACTTCCAGGAAGAAGTGCTCAAGTAATATATATGGGTTCAGGAATCAGAATGGCATCAGACCTCTTAAAAGCAACATAGGAAGTGATAAGACAATGGAACAATGCCTTAGAAATTTTGAGGGAAAGTAATTTCTAATTTAGAATTCTACATCCAGCCTAATTTGCAATCAAATGTGAGGGGGAAAATAAAAAATCAGATATGCAAGCTCTCAAAAATTATTTAGGTGCCATATACTTGTTCTCACGAAATTTCTGGAGTATTTTTTTTCTCACTCCACCAAATCCAAGGAGTAACCAAGAAGGAAGAGGATGTAAGATTGAAGTAACAGAGGATCCAACGTAGGAGAAAGGAGGTAGGAATACCCAGGATGGGTGAAGGGAGGATTCAGGATAACAGCTGTACTGCAGACCTAGAGAGTACCAAGTTCGGATTAGAGTCAGGAGAGAGGCCTCCAAGAAGAAAATAATAGAGCTCTACAGGACTGGTAGCAGTGTCCAGGACTACACTAGCTGTGGTACAGGGAAGGGTATAGTGTACTCTGGGCAGGGGGCAGGGGAAGGAGTGCAGTAGAATCTACACAGGACTAATTCTGAGACTTGATTTGGGGAGTTGTCCATAGCAGGTAGCCCTTGGCAATTGTATGAGCCTGGCAGAGACTTCCAGTGGTCTAATTTTCTTCCTTGGAAATCAGAATCCTGATTCCCCCCCACCCCCCAGCCCCCGCCCCGGATACATCGTTACCCAGATAAATGACATTCCCAGACCCCTTTGCAGCTAGGTATATCCATGTGAGTAAATTTTAGCCAGTAAGAGATATAGCAGAAGTGCTGCATGCAAATTCCAAGATTTCTAAAGGGAAGGGAAGATACCCTTCTTCCTCCTTCCATCCATCAGCTATCTGGAACCCTGATGTAACAGCTGGAGCTCCCACAGCCATCAAGCACCATGAGGACAGGAGCCACACTTTAAGGATGAAAGACCAGAGTGCTGGGAGAATCCAGGTCCTTGAGGACCATGAAGCTACCATTCTAGCCCTAGACCACACACTTCAGGATAAATTTGCCTTAAAGAGAAATAAAGCTTTTTAAAGCCTCTGTTATTATGAGTATGAATGTATGTATGTTATAAGCAGTTAAATCTAATTTTAACTAATAAAATGAGCCACCCAATATCCTTTTAAAAATATTTTACCTTTTAAAATTTTAAAAGTAACATGAAATTAATATGTGTGTGTGTGTGTGTGTGTGTGTGTGTGTATTCTATGAGTTTTAACACATATTTAGGATTCATGTAACCATCATACCACAATCAGGATACAGAATAATTCCATCACCCAAAAAAAAAATCCTTCATGTTGTTCCTTGGTGGTAAAGCCCAGCCCATATCCCTAATCCTTGTTAACCACTGATCTATTCCCCATCCCTACAGTTTTGCCTTTATCAGAAGGCCATATAAGTAGAATCATACAGTATGTAACCTTTGGAACTGATTTCTATCACTCAGCATAATGCCTTTGATATTCATCCATGTTGTTATGTTTATCAATAGTTTATTCCTTTTTATTGCTAAGTAATGTTCCATTGTATGGGCATACTATAGTTTGTTTATCCATTCATACATTGAAAGACATATGAGTTGTGTACAGTTTTTGGGGATTATGAACAAAGCTGCTATAAACATTAGTGTATAGACTTTTGTGTAAATGTAAGTTTTCATTTATCTAGGGTAAATACCTAGGAATAGAACTGCTGAGATGTATAGTAAGTTATGCTTAATTTTATAAGAAACTGTAAAACTTTTCCAGAGTGGTTGTATCATATTGCACTGCCACCAGCAAGAGTTCCAGTTGCTCTATATCCTTGCCCAGTACTTGGTATTGCTAGTTTTTGTTTGTTTTAACTTTACCCATTCTAATAGAGGCTCAGTAATATCTCATTATGATTTTAGTTTGTATCTCCATAGTGGCTAATGATGTTGAGTATCTATTCGTGTGTTTATCTGCCATCCTTACATTTTCTTTGATAAAGTGTCAATTCAAACCTTTTCCCATTTTTTATCAAGTTGCTTGTTTTCTTTTTTAAATATTTACTTTTTATTTTTTTAATATTTTGCTTGTTTTCATATTAAGTCTAAAGAGTTCTCTGTATATTCTTGATACAAGTCCTTTTTTGGTTTTTTGTTTTTGAGACAGGGTCTCTTTCTATTGCCCAGGCTACAGTGCAGTGGCATGATTATATCTCACTGCAACCTTGAACTCCTGGGCTCAAGCAATCCTCCTGTTTCAGCCTCCCAAATAGCTGGGACTACAAGGGCACACCACCACATCCAGGTAATTTTTTAATTTTTTTGTAGAGACAGGGTCTCCCTATGTTGCCCAGGCTGGTCTCGAACTCCTAGCTTCAACGATCCTTCCATCACAGCTCCTCAAAGTGGTGGGATTATAGACATGAGCCACCACAACTGGCCTCAAAAGTCCTTTTTTGAAAATTTGGTTTACAAGTATTTTCTCTGAGTTTATAGCTTGTTTTTCATTCTCTTAGAAGTGTCTTACCAGAGCAAAGTTTTAAATTTTGATTTAAAAAAAAACACCAGGAAACTTAGTCCGATCATTCATACTTTGAATTCTGGTTTCCTTCCCCAATCTACCTGCTACAAGGAAATATTGAGAGGAATTTTAAAGCAATGTTTAAAAGGAAGGGTTTTTGTAGCTACAGAAACCTTATTCAAACAAAATATAATCCAAAATCCAAAAAAATTAAGACTGCTCTGTCTGAAGCAGTAAGGAGGTAGAGATAGCTTGTTCATCTGCAGTCTCCTACTTCAGACCTAAAGGGCCTCTAAAAAAATGGTAGGGTTCTAGATCCTGGATTCCTAGGGGAAAAGTTTGTCAATGTCTGGGAAATGTTTATAAATCAACAGAATTAAGAACTTCAAATAGAGCATTTTGCTTTTCTCTCTAAAAGAAGATAAATATACAGGAGACAAGATTACCTAATTTAGGAGTTCTTTAAGAAATTCTGTCTCTTTCAACATGAATGTACTAGTGGTAAGTAGCAATAGATTTTCACTGTCACAGAAATAATAAAGTGAAATATTTCTGCTTGGGCATTATGATTTCTATGATACATAAAGATGTTGCCTTGATAATAACTTACTATCAAGTAATACACAAATTAATTTTCCTGTGACTTCAACTTCCTTTTAAAAAAATTAATATTATATAATAGGGTCAAGGGTGGTGGCTCATGCCCATAATCAGAGGCCAGGGCAGGAGGATCATTTGAGGCTAGGAGTTCAAGACAAGCTTGGGCAACATAACAAGACCCTGTCTCTCCAAAAAATTTAAAAGTTAGCTAAGTGTGGTGGTGCACACCTGTAGTCTCAACTACTTGGGAGGCTAAGCAGAAGGATCATTTGAGCCCAAGAATTTGAGGTTCCAGTGAGCTATGATGACACCACAGCACTCTAGCTCTGGCAAGAGAGCAAGAGCCTGTTTTAAAAAATAGTATTAATAATAATAATATAACAGTCCTAATTTATCTCACATATTTTCTAAAAATATATATATAAAACACTAACAACTAAGAACATGTATAAAATTTGGGATATATTTTTTGAAATACCAACATTTCAAAGTGAGAAAATCAGCCTGAACTAAGACTTAAGAATTCATGCATTATATTCTTTTTTTTTTTTTTTTTTTTTAG